>RCUC01145878.1:0-10774 GCA_003697995.1 Taxidea taxus jeffersonii | reverse complement strand
GAAGATGAATACAAAAGAGCTAGGACAACTACATGCAATGTGATCCTGGCAGGAAAAAAAAGTGCTATGAAGGACATTTGAGACAAATGCCAAAACAGAAATATGAACTATACATTACATGAAAGTATTACATTCCCATTAAATACCCTGTGTTTGATGACTGAAGTGTGCTTACGAAAGAGACTACCTTTTATCTTTGGTCTTATGAAATACACACTGAAGTAAGAGGAGCTAAAGAGGCATAATGCACATAACTTACTTCTAAATAATTCAGGAAGAAAGTAAATGTTAAAACTTGATGAATCTGGGCAAAGGTAAATAAGGGCTTCTTTTTATTCTTCTTGCTACTCTTACAGGCTTGAAATTAGTTCAAAAAATATAAAACTAAAGATTGGATTCAATTAGAAGATACAAGCATATGGTATACTAAGCAATTTCATACAAAGTTTATTGCTAAATTTACTAGAATCCAAGGCAAAATACTGGTTTGATTCAACAGGTCTTACTATCTTTATAAGTGGTAACAGCTATGGAAAGAACATTAGATCTGTGGGTTTGAGCCCTAACTCTGTCCTTCTATTTGTCTATCAGTGTAGATGTATATTAATAATCCCAGATGAGCCTCAGCTGCTTCTTAGGTAAAACAACTAGGAACAATATTCGACTCTTGTGAGGATTTAAATATATATTGCCCAGGGATGCCTAGGTGGCTCAATGGGTTAAGCCGCTGCCTTCGGCTCGGGTCATGATCCCAGGGTCCTGGGATCGAGTCCCGCATCGGGCTCTCTGCTCAGCAGGGAGCCTGCTTCTCCCCTTCCCTCTCTGCCTGCCTCTCTGCCTACTTGTGTGATCTCTGTCAAATAAATAAGTAAAATCTTTAATATATATATATATATACATATATGTATGTATATATATTGCCTGTATAGATGAGAGAGTTGAGCCCAAAGCTCCTCATATACAGGACAGCTGCCAATTATGCTACCTATAGCTTTAACTCATGGATGTGAAGAGAGAGATGTTCTCAAATGAATGTGTTTTTATTTTTCCATTGAAGGCAACATAATTATTGTTCATTATTGCTTATGAATAACCTATGGCTTGGGTACCCAAAGTATGATCTACAGACCAGAAACATTCATCAGACCCTGATTACTCCTTAGGAATGCGACTCTCAGGCCCCACTCGCATCTCTGAATCACACCTGCATTTTAACAAGATCCCCAGGTGACTCATATGCATGTTCACATTTGAGAAGCACCGTACTGCGGACTGGTGAAGACGGTTTGATACTGGTATTCCCCACGCCAAAGGCATGCATCTCTTAATACACAGAAAGTAGAGGTATTTCATAATTAACTGTCAAAAAATCTTACACTAATTTTTCTCACTGCTCCCCTTTATAAGGAATGTGTAGGGGACTAGGATAATGCCCCAATACTGGATTCTACAGTGGTTTTGGTTTCAAAAAGTGTACAGGACTCAAAATGCTAGACGAGCACGACTCGAAGCCTGGTTTCTGGTCTGGTCGAAGTGTGGTCACTGGATTGTAACCTATTAACTCGGGTCAAGAGAGTAAGTTTTGCGAAACTCATCCAGCCAACCTAGATCAGGTAGGTACATCAAGAAGCAAGAAGTTAAGTTCATCTGTCACGTAAGGAACTAAATGTTAGTTGAAAATGTGTACCTGTGAGTTTAAAAGAGCAAATCACTATTTTTTATTGAGATACAATTCATAGTGTACAATTCAGTGTTGTTGTTTTTTTTTGTATATTCACAGACAGTGAAACTACCACCAATATCCATTCCAAACATTTTCATCACTCCAAAAAGCAACCCTGTATCTGTAGTCACTCTCCGCTCACCTTGGCCTTAGTCGTTGGAAACTCCTAGTCTGGAAAATCCTAGTCTATCTATGGATTTGCCTGTTCTAGATATTTTTTGTAAATAGAATCATACAATATGGGTTTTTTTGACTGGCTTTCCCAATTAGCATACCGTTTCCAAGGTTCATCCATGTTGTAGTACAGGTTAATACTTCATTCCTTTTTGTAGCTGAATAATATTCCATTGTATTATTGTATGGAAATTCCACATTATATATATCAGTTAATCATGAATTTGGTTATTTACACTTTTTGGCTCTTACAAAAATGCTGTTATGAAGCTTCATGTATTAGTTTTTATACAGACACAAGCTTTCATTTCTTTTGATTATATACCTTAGGAGCAGAATTGCTGGGTCATATGGTTAAGAGTTTAGTTTTTTGAGAAACTACCAGACTATTCCACAGTAGCTGTACCATCCTACATTCCTACCAGCAACAAGCAAGGATTCCAATTTCCTCCATATCTTGACCAATATTTGTTATTTTCCCCCTTTAAAAAAAAAAACTTATAATCACGCTAGTGAGTGTGAGGTATCTCATGGTTTGGATTTGCAAATCCCTGGTAGGAGCCATATGTATTTCTTCTTTGGAGAATCTTTTGCCCATCTTAAAGTTGGGCTACCTGTCTTTTTATTGTTGTAAAGTAAGTGTTCCTTCATATATACTGGATATACTTGACCCTTATTGAATGATTTGCAAATATTTTCTCCCATTTTGTGGGCTGCCTTGCTAACTCACTTTTACATTTAGTTGCACCTGTGAATTATAGTAAGTCTTCATTAATTATACCTGGTCACACACTAGTCAATGAACAAGTACAATTTCTATTGTTATTTTTTAAACTTGTATTTTGTTTGTATAAATTGTATTTATTGCAATGATAATTTTTATTTACATCTGTTGAATCTAATAAAAATTTGGGCTTATATTTTTCATTTCTATTTCATTTTCTAGCAGTTCATCTCATTTTATTGTTTTTATTAAAGTGCTGGTATATAATTAAGCTAGTTTTTCACCGCAGGTAGTTTAAGTAGCTTTGGGTTATCATGTTTCACACTTGGAATATTGTGTCCTAAACTGGGTTTTCCCCCCAGTGCCAAAACTTGCCTTAGCCTGACTTTGGTAATATTTAAACAAAGGTGTCTTAACAACATCATTCCCTTTGACTCATTCCCTTTGACTCATGAGCTGGGAAAGGTTCTGGGAAAGCTAATCTGGGTCTAGATCCATTTTATTTTCTTTCTTACCTGAGAGTATCTACCAATCGTCGTGCAATGCGTTTTCTTCGTTTCAGTCTGAAGACCCAGATTCTACTTATTCCACAGACTGCAGGCTCTGGTACATCTGAACATTGCCAAGCCCGGTGACATTCTTTAGAGACTGGGGAATCTGGATCAGTTGGTTCAGAAAGGACACGGAAGGCCTGCAATGATATACAGACACATCTAGAGCTAACAAAAACAGCTGCGTTCATATTTCTTTTTAAAAGCCATTCCTTAAACAAAACTTAAGTATCTAAAATTAATCTTGTTATATACCTTCACCAAAAATGTTAAAATTCTGATACTTTTTGAATTCTTATCCATTTAGTCACACAATGCTTAAAAAAACAAAAACTAGTGGTGTTGAGATAATCCTACATTCTAGTGTATTATATACCATTATGAAACTTCCTTTTGATTAAAAAATTATAAAAATCATACTCTTACTTTTAATCCAGTACATAAACTACTCCCATTCTCTCCAGCCTCAACTATATTTATGATATCCCAAAAAACTGATAATACTAAAGAGGATTTTTGCATATTAACTATGAAATTTGATTGGTATTTAAGGATTTTTTTAAACTTTCTATTTTGAAATAATGTATCCTTCACTGGGTTTCCTCCAATGGTTATATCTTTCCTAACTATAATACAATATCAAAACCAAGGAATTAACATAGGTATAATGTATGCATATAGTTCCGTGTCAAGGAACAATTCATCATACCTGTATATTCATTTAGGCAGCACCACAGCCAACCCGTACACAGAGCTACTGTACCATCTCAAAGATCTTTCTCTTGCTGCCTCTGTATAGTGTCATCCCTTCAGCAGCTCTAAGGCCTGGCTACTTCAATCTGTTCTCTATCTCTATAATTCTGTTATTTTGAGGATGTCATTTAAGTGGAATCACACATCAGGTGACCTTCTGAGATCATGTTTTTTTCACTAGCACAATGCCCTTGAGATCTATCCAAGTTGTTGCATATATCAACAGTTTGTTCTTTTTTATTGCTAAGTCATATTCCACTGTATGGATGGACCAGTTGTGTAATCATTCCCTACTGAAGAATACTTTTATTGTTTCCAGGCTTTGACTACTACAAATAAAGCTGCTATCAACAGTCAGGCATGGGGGGCGCCTGGGTGGCTCAGTGGGTTAAGCCTCTGCCTTCAGCTCAGGTCATGATCTCAGGGTCCTGGGACAAAGCCCCGCATCAGGCTCTCTGCTCAGCAGGGAGCCGGCTTCCCCGCACCCCTCACCTCTGTCTACTTGTGATCTCTGTCAAATAAATAAAATCTTAAAAAAATAAAAAATTCAGGTATGGGCTTTTGTGTAGAGTAAGTTTTCATTTCTCTGGGACAAATGCCCAGGGGTAGGATTGCCGGGTCATATGAAAAACGTATGATTAATTTTTTAACAAATTGTCAGGGTGCCTGGGTGGTGCAGTTCGTTGAGCATTAAACTCTTGGCTTTGGCTTGGGTTGTGATCTCAGGGTTGTGAGATCAAGTCCTGCACTGGCACTGGGTCTGGCATGGAGTCTGCTTGGGACTCCCTTTTTTTCTCCCTCTGCCCTTCCCTACTGTGTGCACATTCTCCCTCTCTCTGAAATAAATAAATCTTAAAAAACAAGCAAACAAAAACTGCCAAATGTTTTGCAGTCTGAACATTTTATGTTCCCTCCAACAACGTCTAAAAGATCTTGTTTCCCTGCATGTTTGCCAGCATTTGGTACTGTCACTATTTTTAAGTGTAGCTATTTTGATAGGTGGGTATTTAATTTTTAACTAACATCAAGAAAACTTTGCTTTTGAAATAAGAAATAAAAAGTAGAAGAGAATATATTTGGCTTTATTTGCCTATCATCACTACATAAATAGTCTATTTCCTTAAAATGAAAGAAAAGGCCAAATTGATCACTAACACAAACCAGTAATTTTTCTCTCCATTTACTGATAAACTCACAAGACACTCTTTATTATGCATGTGTATATGTGAATATATGTCTGTATATACCTCATATATATACACACAAATATTTTGTATGTATCTCATACATATACACACACACATTTCCACATACACACATATATTTATAGGTATCAAATATATACACAATGAAAAGGAAGATTAAAAAGAGAAAATAAGGAAGAATAAAGATAATAGAAATGAGGGGTGCCTGGGTGACTCTGTCTGTTAAGCATCTGACTTTGGCTCAGGTCATGATCTCAAGGTCCTGGATTTGGGCCCTGCAGCTGACTCCCAGCTCAGCCAGGAGTTTGGTTCTTCCTTTCCCTCCGCCCCTCCCCCCGATTGTGTGCATGTGCTTTCTCTCGAATAAGCACATGTAATCTTTTTTTTTTTTTTTTAAGATTTTATTTATTCACTGGACAGAGAGAGATCACAAGTAGGCAGAGAGGCAGGCAGAGAGGGGGGAAGCAGGCTTCCCGCCGAAAAGAGAGCTTGATGCGGGGCTCGATCCCAGGACCTGAAGATCTTGACCTGAGCCGAAGGCAGAGGCTTTAACCCAGAGGCACCCAGGCGCCCCAGCACATGTAATCTTAAAAAAAAAAAAAAAAAAGGCTGTAGAAATGAGAGGAGGAGAAAGGGAAGCACCTATACAAAGGTAAAGGATAAATTTATGCTAATTTCATTTTAAGACATTGAAACAGTATTTTTAAAAGGAGACATAAGGGTAGAATACTATAAAGTCAGGTAAAAAGAACACATTTGAGGGGCGCCTGGGTGGCTCAGTGGGTTAAAGCCTCTGCCTTTAGCTCGGGTCATGATCCCAGGGTCCTGGGATCAAGCCCCACATCGGGCTTTCTGCTCAGCGGGGAGCCTGCTTCCTCCTCTCTCTCTGCCTGCTTCTCTGCCTACTTGTGATCTCTCTCTGTCCAGTGAATAAATAAAATCTTAAAAAAAAAAAAAAAGAACACATTTGAACTACAGTTCTTTCTAGCTAAAAAGATTATACTGTAAGCTCCTTAAAGGCAAAAACTCTCTCTCCAGTCTAGAACGAATGTTGGAAACTTTTTTCTGTGAAAGGCCAAGTTTTAAGTATTTTACGCTTTTTGAGCCATGTGATCTCTGTTACAAAACAACCCTAGATAATATGGAAATAAATAAGCATAGCTATGTTCCAATAAAATTTTATTTATAAAACAGGTGGTGGGCTTCACTTGGTCCATGGGTTGAAAGTTTGCCAACTCCTCTTCCAGAACATTGCTAATTAGCACTTAAAATAGATTCTAATTAAGGGACAATAATTATTTTGCCAGATATATTAACCTGCATTAAGCCACATGTTCAATATCTGGGCTCTATAGATTTGCTTATTTAAAATCCCTATATTTTACAGCCCAGGCATGGAGAGGACTACATGAACATAAGACTGACTTATTTATTCTGCTTACATATGACAAAATACCAAATGTAATAGAAATAAATGACTTCTATTATCCACACGGTCAAGGATACTTTAGTAGGAAAAAAAGTCATTAATGATAGCATGCTTAAATGCTTACTAAGATTTCACCCAACTACTTTATTTTGCTCACACATTATGCCAATAATTTAAAAGACATATACCATACCTGTTTGATGGGCTCTGCAATTAAACACCCAACTACTCTCTTTTCATCAGATATGAAGAGAAAAGTCTTGGTTTTGTTTGGACATCTGGGAACAACTTGGTGGAAGCCCAATTCATTATCGACCAGTTCTTGGACATCTTCCACCTAATGATGTTAGACATGAGAAGTGATTAATTTATGATTACTATCATTTTAGCCTCTTTTACCTCTATTTCCTAAATTTATACACTCCCCAAATTATTTCACTATTGATGCATGTATCTGTCACTCTGGAAACAGGGTTTGAAAAACTGATTTTATAGATCACTCTCAGCAGAAAGAAATGCAGACTCCTGGGGGAGTAAGGAGTGGGAAGTGCCAGAAGAGATTTTGTTTCAGCTTTATTCATTGTTTACTGGGGGCTCAACATCCCACCCAAGAAACGACAATACCCATACATAAAAAGACTGTGGAGGCAATTTCTCAATATTAAAAAGTTTAATTTATCTTTCATAAGTGAAAATGAAGGTAAAAGATAAAACAGATAACTGTTTCCTTTAGTCTTCTGCTGACATTTTGTCTTCTAATTCTAAATTTAGTTTTGTATAAACCAGTATAAAAGTCATACATGCATGTGCACCGAAGTGGATTAGCTCTTAGGAATGGTATTTTATACTTAGGTTGATTTCCTGGTGAGAGGAGAAAGAGGGAGTAGGAGGAGAATAAGGATTAAAAAACTAATGTTCCAGTGGCGCCTGGGTGGCTCAGTGGGTTAAAGCCGCTGCCTTTAGCTGGGGTCATGATCCCAGGGTCATGGGATCGAGCCCCATATCGGGCTCTCTGCTCTGCGGACAGCCTGCTTCCTCCTCTCTCTGACTCTCTGCCTGCTTGTGATCTCTGTCAAATAAATAAATAAAATCTTAAAAAACAAAACAAAACAAAACAAAACTAATGTTCCATACCTTTCTAATAGCATAACTTGGATCACGTGGCAGGACCAACACAATTTTTCCATCCCAAAACTGTGCTACTACACGTTCTTTTTTCCAGCCCTGACAAAAAGAAAAAAAGTCACAGTTTAATTTGAAGGGGGAAAATTTCCATCAAATAGTCTGGAGAGAACAAAAAGATGAACAATGAATGCTAAGAAAAAAGACACGATCCACGTAAATGAATGTGAGAAGGGAAATAAAAGATGCCTAAAATAAAATGCCAGTCCTTAGGAGGCTGACACCCTAGTGGGAGACATGTACATAATTTATTACAAAATAAGACAAAGTCAATTAAAGAGCTCTTCATAGCAATATAGAGAAAAAATGATGACTTATTAGCAGTAGGAAGGTGGGGGATGGCTAGAATAAGCAGTTTTAATAAACCACATTAAAAACAGAGGAAAAAAGGATATGCATTTGAGTAGTAGGAACCGTCAAAAAGCCAACAACAGGATGTACTGGACTAGAAAGGTGCTTAATAAAAAGATGGAACCTCTCCTATCAGAAAAGAAAAAGTCTGGAGAAGTCACAGAAAAATTTGTTTTTCTAATCCTATCTACAAAGAAGAAAAGTAAAGTGAGGAGGTGCATGGAAGTGAGGGTTTCCTCAAGTCTTTGAGTTTTGTATCCTCCGTTCAGCTCTGCTCAAAAGGCTAGAGTTAGGAATAAGAGTGTTCACTCAATCTAGATCAATACTTCTCTTATATTAGGATAGAAAGTTTGAACTGGCACTTTTGTTAAAATTTAGCTTTTGAATATCGTCAGCCTCAAATATTAAGATAATAAAACTACAGATGGTATTATTTATGGACCATATATACCTTTTCAACATCTAAGTAAAAGAAATAAGATTATATATATATACATATGCATAAATAAGATTATATATATGTACATATACATGTATACATATACGTGTATATATGTATATATGTATATATACACACATGTGTATATACATGTATATGTACATGTATATATACACATGTATGTATATGTATATATATATAAAAGCTGTTTTACTTTTAGACCAAAAAGTCAAACAGCTTTTATATATTTAATATGAAAGTCTAATATGAAAGACTATTTTTGACTTACAGTGTATTTGATGCCCTCCAGAAATCTGTAGTGATGCTGAACATGCTGCAGTTCATCTTCAGGGCTGGAAGCAGTGTAGATCATGCCGCAAGACTTGCACATGGTGGCTCCAAAGTGTTTCTGACCTGCGTCCTGTACATGGGAAAAGAAAAAGAAAAAGCCCTTCTTAAACATATCACAAATAGCTCTATGTTTAGTTCATGTATCCACTCACTCAAATTTCTCCCTATTTTTCTCTTATGCCGGCATGAGTGAAATACTAAATGGAAATCTAGTTACTATAAGCTCTTCTCCCATCTCCTAAAAAAAAAGGAATGAGAAGAGACCTAAAAATGCAATAAATTGATGAAAGAAATGAAACTGTCTCTTTGATGGTATAAAAAAATCAAGGTTCCTTGCCTGGACCCATAGTTCTAAAAGGAATCAAATTAAATCATAAAGACAATAGCTAAGATGAACAATAGAGCCTCTTTATTAAGCTCTTAAATGAGAGACCTAAAAAGGCCTTGTTTCAAAGGGGCAGGGCAAAATCTCAAGACTTGTATATTCATCATATAGTAATTTTTCCTTAAGTGATTAGGAATATTAAAATTCTTTGCCCCAAGAGTTAATAAAAGAAACAAATGTAATACTTAATAAAAGTTAAGAAAAAGCACAGATAAATTCATGACTATAGTCAGGATAGTCAGGAATATTCAATTTTATGGCTTATTAATTTCCATTATATCTCATAAGGCAATATTTAATGCTATTGAAAACACCAAGTTCTGAATGAATACTGGGGTTGGAAAACTTTTTCTGCAAGGGGAAAGAGAAAATATTTTAGGTACTTTTTGTCTCATATTCTTCTCTTTTTCTTTTTGGCAACCCTTTAAAAACATCAAAGCTATTCTTAGTTTACAGGCCATAGTTCAGATTTGGTCCATGGCCATAATTTGACAAGCCCAGGTTTAATACAGTGTGGCAATGCTCATTACATCTTCTGTGGATCAATAATAATTTTCCTCATCTGGAGACAACTTATTCATCAGCATTCTACTAACTTAGTACCATTGCCTAACATTGTGAGTCTGAAAATCTACTTGCCTAGCTTTAAAGGCTATCACTACAACAAAGCTGGCATTTACAAAACTCAAAATGTCTCTAAACCATGTTAACTATGCTAAGCCAACACGTCTGACTTCATGTTCTATATGTGAGAGCCACAAAACAGGAGGAGCTTTGTTTTAAATTTACTCACAATGATGAGCTGCTCTTTTGTTCCTTTATTTGTATCTCTGGTATTAGTACTTTTCTGCGTATTGATCTGTTTCAAGGAGTTAGTAGATATGATGGATCCCACAGAAGACTGTTCTTCAACTAAAGATCTTTGAAATGAAAGTAAATTATTATTTAATATTTAATAGTATTTAATTATTTAATACATTAAAAATGTCTAAGGAATTACAATGAAAGCAGATATGTACATAATACTTGCAGAGCACTTTGCAATTTTTATTGCTCTTTACTGACAGTAACTCAATGAATAGGGCTCAGAAGATAAGAAACCTGAAACCCACTCAGAGAGGATCAGTTTCCTCCAGGCAAAGTAGTAAAGAATGGCAGTAAGATACAAATCCTTGTCTTCTAACTCCAAGTCAAAGGGACTCTCACTGAAAGTATCAGATACACATACATAGCTGTAAGTTGACTTCCTCCTTAGTGATTTTTTTTTCTTTACCAAATTTTAGGACATGTAGGCATAATATTACCCATGTTGGCATAAAGAAATTCCTAACATCACAGAAAATAAGCAGATTCTATTATTGAACCTCACAGTTCAATAGGAAGTCAGCCACCAGCATATCATGATCTAACAGCTCTTTGCTTGGGCAGTTGAGCGAGGCTAATATATTCACTTGTCCTCATACCAAATGCACCACCCCACTATTCTCAAATACCTAGGAAAAAAAAA
>ML105597.1:40377-91181 GCA_003697995.1 Taxidea taxus jeffersonii | reverse complement strand
GAAGGTTAAGCTATCGATTTGAAATCTTTCTTTTTTATTAATTTATTTTTAAAATTAACATATAATGTATTATTAGCCCCAGGGGTACAGGTCTGTGAATCGCCAGGTTTACACACTTCACAGCACTCACCATAGCACATACCCACATAGTCCATAACCCAACCACCGAATCTTTCTTCTTTTTAAATAGACATTTTAAAGCTATGAATTTTCCTCTAAAGACTGCTTTAATTACACCTCTCAAGTTTTGGTATACTGTCTCTTCTTACCATCATCTCAATGTATATTCTAATTTCTTCTTTGACCACTGGCAATTTAGGCATGTGTTGTTTAATTTCCACATATCTTGTTAGTTTACTCAATAAACTGCTATCTGTTTAGTTTACATATCTGTTAGTTTACTCAATTTCTTTCTCTCACTGATTTTTAATTTCATTTCCTTCTGGTCAGAGGATACATTTCAATCATTTGAAATGTATTAAGTGTGTTTTATGTATTAGTATATGGTTTATCCTGGAGCATGTTCCATGCACACTTCAGAAGAATGAATATTCTACTGTTTTTAGGTGGAATATTCTACAGATGTCTGTTTGGTGTTATGGGTTTATAGTGGTGTTCAAGCATTCTGTTTTTCTGTTGATCTTCAGCCTATTTGTTCTATCCATGACTGAAAGTAGGGTTTTGAAGTCTTAAATTGTTATTATTGAATTGTCTACTTCTTCTTCATTTCTGTCAATTTTCCTTCATATATTTTGGTGGTTCATTGTTAGCTGCATATGTAATTGTTCTAGCTCCCTGATGGACTAACCCTTTTATCACTATAAAATGTCCCTCTTAATCTCTAGTAACATTTTTTGTTTAAAAGTCTATTATTTTCTGACAACAGTATAGGTACTCCAGCTTTCCTGTTGTTGCTGCTTGCCTGATATGCCTTTTTCACACTTTTACTTTCAGTTTGTTTTTTTATCCAGTCTGACAATCTCTGCCTTTCAACTGTTTAATCTTTTAATGTTACTATTGATACAGCAGGATTTAAGTCTGTCATTTTCCTTTTGTCTTCTATATCTCATCTTTTTTTGTCCCTCTATCCTCTTTTACTACCTTCTTTTGCATTAAGTGAATATCTTCTAATACTGAATTTTAATTTCTTTAATGATTTTTTCACTTAAAATTAAGTTATTTTCTCAGTGATTGCTCTAGGGCTTGCCATAAATAACTTATCAGAATCAACATTAGTTTATACTAATTCTGGTGAGATAGGAAACAACAATCCTGTATAATTCTACTCTCCTTTTGCCCCTTTTTGTGGTATTTTTATACATATTACATCTATAATGTTTCAAGCCAAATAATATATTATTACAATTACCATTTTATACACTTTTATGTCTTTTAAAGAAACTTAAAGGGAACAAGTATACATTTATTGCTTTTGCTACATTAACTTTTTATTTATCATTTCTGGTTCTCCTTTATTCCTATGGATTCAAGTTATCATCTGGAATAATTTCTTTTGCTTAATACAGCTTTATTTCCATGGACTCCCATTCTGCAATTATTGGCAAATATATTACATTTCTATATGATACAGGCCCAACAATACATTGATATCAGGAAGCACGATGCTTCCAGCTTTGGTCTTTCTCAAGATTGCTTTGGATATTAGGGGTCTTTTGTTGTTCCATACAAATTTTAGGACTGTTCTATTTCTGTGAAAAATGCCACTGGAATTTTGATAGGAACTGCAGTGAATGCATATACTCCTTTGGGTCATATGCACATTTAATAGTACTAATTCTTCCAGTCCACCTTTCCACTTATTGTGTCTTCCTCAATTTCTTTAATCAATATCTTACAGTTTTCAATGTACAGGTCTTTCATTTCCTTGGTTAAACTTACTCCAAGTTATTTTATTTTTTTGATGTAATTATAAATGGTTTTCTTTTTAATTTTTTTTTTTTATTTTATTTATTTGTCAGAGAGCAGGAGCGAGCACAGGCAGACAGAGAGGCAGGCAGAGGCAGAGGGAGAAGCAGGCCCCCCGCCGAGCAAGGAGCCCGATGTGGGACTCGATCCCAGGACGCTGGGATCATGACCTGAGCCGAAGGCAGCCGCTTAACCAACTGAGCCACCCAGGCGTCCCTTCTTTTTAATTTTTTAAAAAAGATTTCACCCATTTATTTGACAGACAGAGATCACAAGTAGTCAGAGAAGCAGGCAGAGAGAGGGGAGGAAGCAGGCTCCCCACAGAGCAGAGAGCCCGATGTGGGGCCTGATCCCAGGACCCTGGGATCATGACCCAAGCCGAAGGCAGAGGCTTTAACCTACTGAGCCATTCAGGCGCCCCTGTAAATTGTTTTCTTAACTTCTCTTTCTGACAGCTTGTTATTGGTATATAGAAACAACAGATTTTTGTATACTTATTTTGTATCCTGCATCTTTTCTAAAGTTGCTTATTATTTCTAAGTTTTTTGGTGGGGTACTTAGGACTTTTTATATATAATATCATGTCATCTGCCAATAGTGACAGTTTTAATTCTTCCTTTCCAAATTAGATGACTTTATTTCTTTTTCTTGCCTAATTGCTAGGGCAGGACTTACAATAGTATGTTGAATAAAAGCAGCAAGAGTGGGCATCTTCATCTTGTTCCTAATCTTAGAGGAAAAGCTTTTAGCTTTTCACCACTGAATATGATGTTGGCTGTGGGCTGTCATATGTGACCTTATTACTGAGGTACTTTCCTCCTATATACACTTTGTTTTTTCTTTAAACATGGTTTCTTTCAGTCCTTTGAACATTTTTATAATGGCTACTTTGAAATCTTTGTTAAATCTGCCATCTAGTCACTCATAGGCAATTTCCCCCCCTGGTATATGGATCTGACTTTCCTGTTTCTTTTTATGTCTTATAATTTGTGTTCAATACTGGACATTTTATATAACACCACTGCAATTCTGAGGATTGACCCCTGCCCCCCTACCAGGGCTTGTTATTTATTTACTTATTAGTTTAGTAAGTGGCTGGATGACTTTAGTGAAGTTAATTCCTACTCCTCCCCACAAGTGTGAAGCCTTTGATTTTGGTTCCTCAGGGAGTGCAGCCTTGGGAATGTCCACAGTTATTCCGAGATGGCAGTGGTTTTAGCACTCACTTCATCTGTTAATTGCTCACACCCAGCTGCTAAGCTCCAATGATTGCCAGGTGGTTGCTTTATGTTTTCAACAATGACCTGGGAAGTAAATTTTTTCATAGACTGATCCAATTAAATGTGGGCACATTTTTTTGACCCCAGGAGGGCTCTTCTGTACTGTTTCTTCCCCTGGTTCTGTTTACCTACTCAGCCTACAGTTTAGTTTATGTCTCTAACAAATTTACCAGTAGCCCCTTAATTATTTTTTACCACAAGCTCCATTGTTTTTGAGAACATCTTAGGTGTCAACATATCCACACTGTTCCAAGTGAAATAATTTCCTTTGGGAAAAATTTAGAATTTTTTTTTATTTTTATTTTTTTGGGTCATATGGTCCAAAAAATTAGACCTAAACTTGCTTTATCAATCATTAGTTTCAGAGTGTACCTTAACAATGGAGAAATTTATTTTATTTTTATTTTAATTTTTATGATTGACTTCTCCCACTGGGCAAAATCTCTTAGCCAGAGCTCTGTATCTGGGGGTGAGACAAGAGCATGCTTCTCTCTGAGAGACACCTCTGCTTTAGGAGGCAGAAGGGAGCAGTGACCTCAGGTCTTCTTGGTCTTCTCTTCAGGTCTTCTCTCCCTGTGTGGAACCTCCACCTTCCAGGAGGTAAGGCTGGTCAGGGCCCCATTATTCTCAGGGGCACTAAGTCCACAGTAAAGCCTCTATCCAAAGAGATGGGTTGGCCAGAAAGGAGTTCTCACCTCTGAACTACACATGCTCAGAACCTAGCCTAACAACAGGTAACTGTAGGCAAGATAAGAAATGCTGAAGCCCCAACTCTCCCAGGAAAACAGTCTTCCAACTAGGAGCTGAAGTAAGAAGGAACCCTTCTTGTTTAGATCAGTCTGAGGAGTTTCTGTCTTGCTGAGTTGGGAAGGAATGGTGTCTTGGTCCAAATACTGTAGTCTCTCACTACTCTTATTGGGTTTTAGTTGAAACTTTTGAGTAAATATTTCTTCATTTGCAAATGCCCTTAGGATCATTTCCAAGCCTTTAAATGGTTGTTTTTTAAAAACAACTTTCATTATTTTTGATGGGGAGCAAAATCTACGGAGCTCTTCAAGCTGCAATGCCAGATATGTAACCTCCAATGAGCATAATGTTGAATCACATTGTGCACATCTGATGACATTTTAAACGTAATGAGAACAACCACAAATTTCTTAAAAAAAAAAAGTTATTTCCTATTTGGAGTCTCTGAATTTTCACAGGTCAGATTTGCTTCAGATAAAACACTGATGTCAGCAAAAGGAACACTTTGCCACTTATAATAATTTTTCTTCTAGGAGTTAAATCCAAAGTGATAATTCATGACTCAAATTTGGCATAGGAATATAATCCATTTAGTCAAATATGTTATAGCAAATTAAGTTTACTTGGCCATCTTATTGCAGTTATTGCACATTGGCTACACATTTTAATTAGCTCATATTAGGGTTGGAAAAGTAAATAATCATTCTAGGACTGTGTACTATATTGGCCATAAAGTCATGAATACAAAGGCCTTAATGATATGATTAATATATCCATATCCAGAATGTTGTATCTCTATCACTTAGTTCAAATACTTTAGTTTCTTTAAGGTCAATATATGAAAATGTTTAAAAACACATTTTTAAACTTACCATATTAGGGTCATATCCCAGAGAAAACAAGTATGGTTTTTCTTGTAAAATTGCTTCCTTCCACTTTTCATCAGTTACCAAACCAATGTACCAGTCAGTTTCATATTCTTCAAGGCAGTTAGTCAGCTCTTTAAAGTCTTCTATTGGACCTAAACTTGCTTTATCAATCATTAGTTTCAGAGTATACCTTAACAATGGAGAAATAAAGAACTTTAGAAGTTTTAATAAAATTTATAAAATCAATTTCAGAGATGAAATAAACTGTCCAATCGATATTTTTAAGACATTACACTAAAATCATACGTATTTCAGATAAAAAGATCAGGAAGAAATGATGGAGTGAAGTAAAAAAAATCCAGTAAGTCAAATGGAAAACAGGTTCTCCATATAAAATAAAAGGAAGTGGAAATTAAAACGTACTCCTGATATAATCACTGTACATACTAAGCATTTTTATTTTTAGGAAAAGTGATAATTATTATTTTTTAATATTTCATTTATTTATTTAACAGAGAGAGACACAACAAGAGAGGGAACACAAGCAGGGGGAGTGAGAGAGGGAGAAGCAGGCTTCCCACAGAGCAGGGAGCCCGATGTGGGGGCTCAACCCCAGGACCCAGGGATCATGACCTGAGCCTAAGGCAGATGCTTAACGACTGAGCCACCCAGGGACCCCAGAAAGTGATTATTTTTTATAGTTAGAAATGAAGAAGTATCTCCTTCTAGGTTTAAAAAAAAAATCACTATTTTTCTGCCAGTTACAGTTTATGTATAATCAAAATGAATTACCTGAAAGCTTTCAGCGCTAGTTGGAAGAGTTCTGGCTTTTCTGTGAGCCAATCCAAGGCAAGAGACCAAGGCAAAACACCACTGTAAACTCTCAGTATATGACCAGGACTGGGAACCATATTGTCTACTCCAAATAAACTAAAATAACAAGTCATTACTGCATGAACATAAAAGTCTTTTAAAACTCTGTCCTTTGCAATTTCTTCCAGGACATTTGAGGCATTTTCTTCTGAATGAAAACATTCCAACTGCCTTAAAACAAATTGGTACCACTCTTCTGGAAAGAATGAGCTCATCTCCCTCATCTTGGAATTAGGCAAACAGCTAGATGTCCACTCTTCAGGTAAGCTTAACAAGTGAGAATGAGAACAACTGAATTCCACAAGAGGGATATATGCCACATCTTTTTGTTTTCCTTTGTCAACAACAGGATATCCCAATATAACTGACTTATAAAGACTGTTTTCAGGAACTGTGCCTACAGAATGCTCAGCAACACCCTGAGATTCTACTGATCCTGGAATAGGAAAATTTATACCTGGTACAACTTTTAATTGATCTTTTTCTTCTTTTCCTTTTCTGATAGTTGGCTCATCACCAAAAACATCATCAGACCAGTCATCCAAAATTTCTGAACTTAAACTATCTGTGTCTTCTGGGGATTGGGTTTGTGGTGAAGTATTCAAAGCAGGCAGGATTATTAGAGATGCTTGCCCTTTATTTTCAGTTTTGTGAACAACCTCCTGCACATGAGGCCTTCTGGAACAGTACTGAAGAAGTATCCACACAAGTACTTTAATAAGGTCACCTTTAAATTCTTTTAAATTATCATGAGAGTCGATTATTCCAGATAAAACATTCCTGGCATCAGAATAGAGTTTTACTGGCAAAACAGTATAGGGTGTCAAGACATTTCCAAAGTGTTCATTAACAGAACATACTCTTGAATATTCTTGTTCAAAGGCACTTTGAAAAACTTCATCAACTCTTTGAGCTTCAGCAGTATGACAGGATGTCTCTTGCAATTCTAACCCCTAAAGAAGAAAGAGAAAGTACTTGAATTTATGATCACTTATTACACAGAGAAAAGCAACTACTTTTGTATATGCCCATGGATTGGATTCTCATAATGAAAATATGGAAAATGCAAAAAAAATTCCTTAACTCAAGAGCTACACCTTTACTCAAACTTATTGGCATTTCAACACATTTGGTGCTGCATATAGAGTTGAAAAGTTATGGTACTACTTTAAAAGAAATTACAGAAATGCCACTAGAAATTGGCAAAACAATTTAATTGACTGTGACTGTAATTTTAAAAGACTATATGAATAGTGAAGGTGGAATCATACTTACAAAATACTTTTTTTTCTTTTTTAAAGATTTTATTTATTTGACAGAGAGAGAGAGAGAGAGAGATTGAGAGAGCACAACCAGGGAAGTGCCAGAGGAAGAGGGAGAAGCAGGCTCCTTGTTGAGCAGGGAGCCCAGTGCAGGGCCCAATCCCAAGACCCTGGGATCATGACCCCAGCCGAAGGCAGATGTTTACCTGGCTGAGCTACCCAGGTACCCCAAAAAACTTTTTTTTTTTTTTAAAAGATTTTATTTATTTATTTGACAGATGGAAATCACAAGCAGGCAGAGAGAGAGGAGGAAGCAGACTTCCCTGCTGAGCAGAGAGCCCGATGTGGGGCTCGATCCCAGGACCTTGGGATCATGACCTGAGCCGAAGGCAGAGGCTTTAACCCACTGAGCCACCCAGGCGCCCCCCAAAAAACTTTTTTAAATATAAATTTTTTTTGGAGGGCAAAAGGCAAAACTGGAATTATTTAGCATATACAGTAGTTTGCTATCCTACTTTATATGACAGCATTATTCTACTGTGGATATTCTATAATTTATTCAATCATTTTTCTGTTCCAGGTTTTTAATTATAATAACATCATCATCATAATACAGATTTATGTATTTGGTTACTGTCTGTCTCCTCCAACTATAATGTAAACTCCATTAAGCAGCTCTCTTGGTTACTACTACGTCTGCAGTGCCTAAACCAGTACTTGACACAGTACAGGTATGCAACAAATAAATGTTGATGAAATGAATACTATGAATGTGTTTTTAATTTATTTTTTACTTATTTATTTATTTTTTTAATTATTTATTTTTTTTAAAGATTTTATTTATTCATTTGATAGACAGAGATCACAAGTAGGCAGAGAGGCAGAGAGAGACAGAGGAGAAAGCAGGCTGTCCGCAGAGCGGAGAGCCCAATGTGGGGCTCGATCCCACGACCCTGGGATCATGACCTGAGCCGAAGGCAGCGGCTTTAACCCGCTGAGCCACCCAGGCGCCCCTATTTATTTATTTTTTAAAGATTTATCCATTTATTTGAGGAAGGGAGGAGTAGAAGAGGAAGAGAGTCCCAAGCAGACTCTGTGCCCAGCGTGGAGCCCGATATGTGGCTCAATCCCACGACCCTGAGATGAGAACCTGAGCTGAAACCAAGAGTCTGATGCCCAACTGACTGCATTACCCAGGCACCCCTGAATGTGTTTTTATGTTCATTTTAAACACATTTTTATTACTTCTCTATAAGGAATCATTTGAAGAGGCTGCAGCCAGTCACTATTTACTATTATTATTGCTATCATTGTTTACTTATTTATACATTTTTACAAAGTTACCAGTGCCTTTAATAAAAGACAATGCTGTCAGGTTGTATTAGGATCCAGAGAAAGAACATAGGATGTGAACATCAGAAGCCATTTTTAAATCATGGCTTTACCAGGTGTGTTTGCACAAAATCTTGAGTAGATCATTACCAAGATTCCCTTTCTCTTTCAAAGAAAACTAATCCTAGCACGTAGGGTTGTGAAGATTTAAGTAATAAAAGTGCTTTGTTGGGGTGCCTGGGTGGCTCAGTCAGTTAAGTTTCGGACTCTTGATTTTGGCTCAAGTCATGATCTCAGGGTTGTGAGATCAAGCCCCACATTCAGCTCCACATTGAGCTTGGAGCTGCTTAACATTCTCTCTCTACCTCTACCTCTGCCCCTCACCCCTCACAATCTCTAAAAATAAATAATTTTTTAAAAAGTGCTTTGTAAACTTTAAAGCATATAACATATAAATGTTGGTAAGGTGGTATTGCTAAACTACCTGTGTCCAAAAAACTGAAAAGAAAAAAGACTGCCATCAAAAAAATGTATCTTTACATATATAATAGAGCACAGAAGAGCAATAAAGGAGCCACATTATTAGCATTATAAAACATACCATTAAAAAAAAATAGAGCCTAAATGATGCAATGAAAATGCCCTCAATATTTTTTAAGCATTTTTTTTATAATGCCCTCAATATTACATGAGATTTGCCTTCTCTCACTTATACAGGGTAGACTAGGTTCTCAAACTTTAGGTGAGTCAGAATCACTGGACGGCAGTTAAAACAGAGGTTGCTGGGCCCTCCTCTAGTTTCTGATTCAGTGGGTCTGAGGTGGTGCCCAAGACTGTCCCTTTCTAAGAAGCTCCAGGAGATGTTAATATTACTAATCTGGGGAACTGAATTTTGAGAACCACTGGGCTAAAGAAAAAGCTTTTTAATTACCAGCAATTTTATCCCGTCTGTGCTAAGACAAAAAATTCATTCATTCACCACTATTCATTCAACAAATATTTATCAAGGGGCTATAAGTGCTAGACAATGTTCCAGGAGCTTAGGCTATACCCCTTCAAACAGAGATCCTTGCCCTTGTGACAATTACATTAGTGAGTAAAGGGACACAGACAGTCAACAATGAAAATAAGTAAGTTATATAGTTTGTTAGAAGGTATAAGTGCTAGAAAAATAGAGAAAAAGTAAAGTAAGCCAAAGAGAACTAGGAGTGCCAGAATGGGAGTGGGAATACAATTTTAAATAGGATAGCCATAGATCTCACTGAGGTGACATTTGAGCAAAGACTTGAAGGTGGTAAGGGAGTTAGCTGTGTGGTTATGTGAAAAAGAGCATTCCAGGTAGACAGAATAGCCAGTAGGCTGGAGTAGAGTGAGAGGATTCAAGTAGTAGATGAGGTCAAGAGGAAATAGAGAGCCTGACCATTTAGGGCCTTGGTTTTAATCTGAATGAAAAAAGAGATCCACTGCAGAGTTTTGAGTAGAGAAGTAACATGAAATGAGTTAGATATGAAAGACTACTCTAGTTGAGAACAGACTATTGGGAGGCATAGATAGAAAGAAGCAGGGAGACCAATTGGGAGACTATTGCAATAACCTAGGAAAGAGATAAAGATAGCTAACTGTAGGGCAGAGAGAGGTGGTGGCATATAGGATATGGCTTAAAGACAGCCAACAGGATTTCTTGTTGGATTGCATGTGGGGTATGGAGGTAAACAGGAGTGAAATATCACTGGACTAAAGCCTAAATGTTTGGGGGCTGAGCTACCAGAAGGATGGAGTTGTCACCAAGGACTGCTAGGCTCTGGACAGTGTGTTGTTTTTGTTTTTTGTTTTTTCATTTTGTATACTTTATTTTTTAAGCTTTAATTCCAGTATAGTTAACATACAATGTTCTGTTAGTTTCAAGTGTACAATAAAGTGATTCAACAGTTCCAGTCTGATGTTAAATAAGAGGTCTAGGCTTTTCCTAGACCACCAGGGGCACCTGGGTGGCTCAGTCAGTTAAGCATCTGCCTTGGGCTCAGGTCATGATCCCAGGGTCCTTGTACTGAGCTCAGATTCCAACTCCCTGCTCAGCGGGGGTCTGCTTCTCCCTCTCCTCTGCCTCTCCCCCCTGCTCCTGTGTTTTCTCTCTCTCAAATAAATAAAATCTTAAAGAAAATAAGAAGAGGTCAAGGAAAAGAGAAAGAACCATCAAAGGAGACTGACAAGGACTGACCCATGAAACAAGCTAAAAGAAGATACTGTGTCAAATGCTGCAGACAGGTCAAATAAGACCAGGTCAGAGAACTGACATTGGATTTAGCAATGTGTTAGCCAGTAGAGACCTTGAGAAGAGCAGTTTTGGCACAGTAATAGATAACAGGGTCAAAAACCTACAGTAAGTTGAAGAAAGAATGGGAGAAATGAAATTTGAGATTTGACTTAAGTAATTCTTTTAAGGCATTTTGCTTTAAAAAGAGGAGAAAAGCAGGGTGTAACAGGGTAGTAAGGATCAGAAGAGGTTTTTTATTAAGTTGAGAATGCTTATGTGATATAGGAGTAAAAAAATATTACTGAGTCACACTTTTGAGATGTTCAACTAGATAAGGATATAAAGGCCTGGACAAAAAGAGGGCAGGTATATTTTGTTACTATGCTCTATTATACAATCAACACTAGTCTACCTAGTAATACGTTCATACTGAAATATACTTTAAAAATCCCTTAGGTGTTCACACAGGTAATTAACTGATACTCTTAAGTCGAGCTATTAAGTAGTATGCTATGTCTATAACAGGTAAAATTTTACACATGTGCTATAAAAATACTAGAGAGGTTTCAAATGTATATTGACCTTAATGTTAATACAGCAGTAAGTATAACCACATTCTAGAATCATTATCCATATTAAACGATCCTGAAAACGGCCCAAGTAATGAGACCCAGGTAAGAGGAGACCTAAAACAAATTAGAAAAAAAAAAAGTAAGTAGTATTCAAGTTTGTTTTATTTTGCCATGTGAATCTTCAAAACTGATAAGATACTTGGAACTGATTCATAGCTCCTTTTATTCTCTCTTTACATCAAGAATAGAAACAACTATTCATTGCATATCGGGGGCATTAAATTAAGCTTTTGATAGGAACAGGAACAGTTAAAAGAGAAAATCTATAGGTAATACATAAAAATTCAAGGATATATTTTCCAGAGAAACAAATTAGGACCTGCTGTATAAAATCCTAACTACAGTAGGAAAAGCAGAAAAGTATTAAAGTACAAAGTATATAAAAGTCAACTTCACATTATTTATTTAAAGCATTTTGGACTTTTTTTTATAAACACACATATAAAAATGTTTTGTGGTGCTAAAAATTTACATAGAATGCTACTACCACACTGTACAAAAACTTTAAAAAATTAGTTTTCTCTTAACATTATGTCTCTGAGATCTGCCCATGTTGACTGCAAATAGCTCAAGTCACTTGTACCAACAGTTGAGAATTCACTATATGAATACAGCTAAATTTGAACATTCATTTCTCATTTATAAACACATTCCATATATTTCCAATTTTTCTCTATCATAAATAATACTGCAGGATTACCTTTGTGCTAGTCTGCTTATGCTATGTGCTGTACAGTAAAGAGTTAACATAAGCAGAACTAACTGTTACTCTTTGAAAGTCCTGCTTGCAAAGCTCTTTGATGGCTGACAATGGGCTGACAATTCTGGAGAATTCTCATCCTCCTCCTTGCTAAGAGTCTCATTGTGTCTAAACAGTTTGTACAAACAATACAGTTTATACTGAACACCTGTTTTCTTTCTGGGAGTCTGGAATCTTGGTACACGCTAGGCAGAGTGTGGCCTACATGACCACACCCCAATAAAAGCCCTAGGCACCGAGTCTCAAATAAGCTTCCCTGGTAGTCACTGTATCACACAGGTTGTGACAACGTGTGGCTGGGGAATTAAGCATGTTCTGAGTGATTCCATTGGGAGAGGACATCTGGAAGCTTGTACCATGTTTTACCCCATGTAACTATTCTCTTCATTGATTTTGTTCCACATCCTTTGCTATAATAAATCTTAGCCATGAGTACGAATATATATTGAGCTCTGCAAGTCCTCTCAGTGAATCATCAAACCTGGATATGGGCTTGGGGAACCCTCAAAACACATGTACAAAAGTTTTTCTAGAATCAGAATCTAATTAGAATTATGTAATCTAAAAGTGAATCCCTAGGTCATGGGATACATACACCTATACTACTGACTATTAGTTTACTCTTCATGGTGGTTATACGAATTTATATTCCCTTCTAGCAGGGTGTGAAAGTTCCTATTTTTCATATCCTAGCCAATACTTGGTAATGTCAGACTTTTACATTTCTGTCAACCAAATATGTGTGAAATGTTATCTCACTGTCCCCCCACCCCCCAGAGAAACTTTATGACACACCTCTTGGCTGAGTGTAACTGATTTCATAATAAAGTATAATTTCTACTTCAGGTATTTATTACTTTAGATGTGAGTCAAACTTCACAGGTCTTTTTATAAGTGGCATAGTATTATATGATAAATCTTAATTAAAACTGGATGAAAAGATTAAAAGTGGAGAATATTATCTTTGAGAAAGAAAAATGATAATTCATTAAAAAATTTGTACTATAGGGGCGCCTGGGTGGCTCAGTGGGTTAAAGCCTCTGCCTTCGGCTCGGGTCATAATCCCAGGGTCCTGGGATCAAGCCCCGCATCGGGTTCTCTGCTCTGCGGACAGCCTGCTTCCTCCTCTCTCTCTCTGCCTCTCTGCCTACTTGTGATCTCTGTCTATCAAATAAATAAATAAAAATCTTTAAAAAAAATTTGTACTATAAAGTTTTTCCTAAATTATCCCCCAAATTTAGGTAACAAATAATTAGAAAAGTTCAGTCCAAGTAAATATTTCATTAAAATTCTAATTTGAAATTATTATTCTGCCTGGAATCAGTTTGCCAAGATGTCACTGGGTATTTCTAAAACAAGGTTAAAAGGCAAAGGCATATGATAGGAGACAATACACTACGGTCGTCAGCTTGGGCCTTATCTAAAACCAACTTTGAGAACCTTGAGAAGCACAATACAGTTGAATTTGTAGTTAAGTGTACAATGAAAGCATTAACTCATAAAATTAGTTCATCCTCATAAAAAATTTTTTTCTTGCTGATACTTCCATAGTACTTCACTTTGGGAGGCTACTGATCATTGACCACTGCTTTTGTTATCTTGCCCTATAACCTTGTCAGACTGTTTACATTGTGATACAGTAACTAACAAGATCTTAATAAACTCCCTTAAGCCCTCCAATCTTGTATTATGTAAAGCTAGTTTTTACTATTTATGGATCTAAGCCATTGCATCTACTTGATGTGAACTCACTATGAATTCATGGAAATTTGGGGAGATAAGGTGTTTTGATGGTTAAGTAGTGGGACTACAGCCTGATTTTATCCAAGAAAATCTTTTTTTAAAAAATGTCAAGTCACCTTAATGAAATTTCCCCAACTATTTTTATGACTTTATTTTCCTCAAAATAAGGATCAAAAGATATACTTCTATTTCAGAGTTAGTCCTTCTGCCATATATCACAGTATTAGAATCTATATAATGGTTGGATCAAAAGACTTCTTTTGTATGTTCTTTTTTTTTTTTTTTTTTTTTGTATTTTAAATATATCAGTGAGGATTTTTTAAGCAAAAGCATTTACTTACCTAAACTTCCAGCTGCCATTGCAGCCTGCAGTGCAGTGGTCAGACCTGGGACCATCTGGTCATAGTACACCGTGTCTGCACACACGCAGGCCGTGGTGCCCACCGCTCCTGGCCAAATCTGAACAGGTCGGGGAAAGCCCACCAAGAACAAAGGAAGGGTGAAGAGGGGGAGTAAGGGAGAGGAGAGTAGTGTAGAGAAAATGATGAAGACCAACACAAATGGAGAGAAGACAATGTTGAGAACACATAAAGTGGTGGTTGACTTTCGACGTTTTTTCTCAGTCCACGATGCCAAAAGTACAGTCACAGCAAACTGCAGCTTAGAGATAAACTGAATCAGACGATCACGCATGATGCCAACCTATAGAGATGTAAAAATGTTTCTTTTATTCTCAAAGATTCATGAATTTTCAAGATCACATAAGGAAAACTATATAATTTTATTATTGCTACAATATTTTTGAGGAAATAGCCCTTATATGAGATTCTTTGTTGTAATTTTCTCCAACCCCAGAAGTAATAAATGAGTCTACATTTTTAAAAGTTTGGGCTCCCTTAGGAAAAAAGTAATAACAAAGAGGACAAACAGAGTGCTAGGATAGCTTAAAGTTGACTAACGTTTTGCATTACACGCTTGTTAGGTCATGAGAACCAGAAGTGGTAAATAGTTAAGTAACTATCCTTAATTCATTCTTATTTTTTTTTAAAGATTTTATTTATTTAGTTGTTAGAGAGAGAGTGCGAGCGCAGGCAGACAGAGTGGCAGGCAGAGGGAGAAGCAGGCTCCCTGCTGAGCAAGGAGCCCGATGTGGGACTCGATCCCAGAATGCTGGGATCATGACCTGAGTCGAAGGCAGCCGCTTAACCAACTGAGCCACCCAGGCGTCCCAATTCATTCTTATTTTAGAGAGTATTATATAGATAAAGAAACAGAAGTCATAAGACAAACCTTATAGATTGAAATCATCCAAGTATGCTCATACAAATCACGCAAAGTATGTTCTTTAACCAAAACAGAATTCAATCAACAATAGAAATAAAAAAAATAAATAAAGGAATCTTGAAATTAAAAGACACGAAGCTGGGGTGCCTGGCTGGCTCACTTGGTTGTGTATGTAACTCTTGTTCTTGGGGTTGCAAGTTAGGTGTAGAGATTACTTAAAAATAAAATACTACCAAAAAAAAATTAAAAGACACATTGCTAAGTAACCAAGGGGTCAAAGCACAAAAAATGAGAGAACATTTTGAGATGAATGAAACAAAACCACAACATACCAAACCTTGTGATTCAGCTAAAACAGCACTCAGAGGGCATTTTATAGCTAGCTTTAAATGCCTATATAGAAGATCTTAAACCAATAACCTAATCTTCCACCTTAGGAAACTAGAAAACAAAGCACAAACTGAACCTCAAGTAAGCAGAAGAAAGGAAATAATAAATATTAGGGCAGAAATGAAAAAAATAGAGAATATAAAAACAATTGAGAAAATCAATGAAACCAAAAACTGGTTTTTTTTGAGATCAATAAAATGGACAAACCTTTAGCTACACTGACCAAGAATAAAACAGAGAAGACTCAAATTACTAAAATCAGGAATGAAAGACATAACTTTACCTTATAGAAATCTTACAGAAAACAATTAGAAGGATAGTAAGAGAATACTATGAACTGTATGCTGATAAACTTGATCACTTAAATGAAACAAACAAGTTCCTTGTAAAACATAAAGGAACTCAAGAAGAAATATAAAAACTGAATAGACATATAAAAATTAAGGAAATTGAATTTGTAATTTAAAAGCTACTCACAGAGAAAAGCTGAGGCTCAGATGCCTTCCATATTACAAAATACTACATACCACAAAATATCTAAATATGATCAAACATTTAAGAATAATTAGTATGGAATTCCTAAATCATTCTACAAGTCAGTGCTATTTTGATATCTAAACCAAAGACATGACAATAAAAGAAAGCAACAGATACATATAAATATCAACCACACAAAAATACTAGCCAACTGAATCCTGCAACATATAAGCAGGATTATACACCATAACCAAATGGGATTTATTCCTAGAATGCAAGGTTGGTTTAACAACCAGAAATCAACATATTATTCCATGTTAACAGATTAAAGGACAAAACCACATGACCATTTCAATAGACACAGAAAATACATCAGGCAAAATCAACACCCTTAATGATAAAAAGACTAACCAGAAATAGAAGGGAACTTCCTTAACCTGATAAAGAACATCTATACTAGGGTCGCCTGGGTGGCTCAGTCAGCTAAGCCTCTGCCTTTGGCTCAAGTCATGATCCCAGGGTCCTGGGATCAAGTCCCGCATTGGGCTCCTTGCTCAGCGGGAACCTGCTTCTCCCTCTGCCTGCTTGTCCCCCTGCTTGTGTGCTTGATCACTCTCTCTCTCTCTGACAATAAAAAACCTTAAAAAGAATTTTCTTTAAAAAAAAAAAAAGAGGAACATCTACAATAACTGATGTCATATCTAATGGTAAAAAACTGACATCAACTTAATGGAGAAAGACTGACTGCTTTTCTGGCCAGGGCAAGTAGGTAAGAAAAACAGAGGAAAGACATCTAGATTGAAAAGAAAGAAGTAAAAAATATCTCTACTATTTCTAATTTGCCAATGATGTGATCTTATACACAGAATGTCTTAAAAAAATTCACTAAAAATCTACCAGAACTCACAGGAATGAGGTTTTAGGACACAAGATTAATATTTTTGAAAAATTAATTGTATTCTATATTCTAGCAATAAACAAGCCAAAAAATGAATTAAGAAAACAACTCTATATCATCAAAAAGAATAATGTACTTAGGAAAAATTTAGTAAAAGCATTAAGACTTATAACACTGAAAGCTATAAAACATTGTTGAAATAAAGATCTTAAAAAAATATAAATACATGTCATACTGATGGATGGGAAGAATTAATATTTTTTTAAAGATTTTATTTATTTATTTGACAGACAGAGATCACAAGTAGGCAGAGAGAGAGGAGGAAGCAGGCTCCCTGCTGAGCAGAGAGTCCGATGCGGGACTCGATCCCAGGAACCTGGGATCATGACCTGAGCTGAAGGCAGAGGCTTTAACCCACTGAGCCACCCAGGCGCCCCAAGAATTAATATTTTTTAAGATGGCAATACTCCCCAAGTTTATCTACACATTCAAGGTAATCTCTACCAAAGTTTCAGATGCCTTATTGCTAAAACTTAAAAGCTGAAACTAATATTTACATCATAATTCAGGGGCACTGGAAGAGTCAAGATTGTTTATCTTGAAAAAGAAGAACAAAGTGGGAAGACACACACTTCCCAATTTCAAAAGCTACTACAAAGTATAGTAACAAAGATAGGATAGTACTGGCATAAAGACAGACATATAGATAAATGGAAAAGAATTCTGGGTCCAGATATAAACTCTCACATTTGTCATTTGATTTTTGACCAGGGTGCCAAGAAAAGTCATTGAGGGAAGGGTAGTTCTTTCAATAGATGGTGCTGGAACAATTGTATATCAATACATAAAAGGATGGATTTGGAATCCTACCTCATATCATATGCAAAAATAAGCTCAAAGTAGATCATAGACCCAACTGTAGAAGTTATAGTTTTAACTGTAAAACTCTTAGAAGAAAACACAGTAAATCTCTATGATTTGGGAATAGGCAGTGTTTATTAGACATGATCCCAACAATTCAAGTGACAAAAGAACAAAGAGATAAATTGAACTTCAGCAAAATTAAAAACTTTTTTTGCTTCAAGGGATATTATCAAGAAGGAGAAAGACAGCCTAAAGAATGGGAGAAAATTTTTGTTTATCATATATGTCAAGGAATTTGTATCCAGAATAAAGAACTCTTAAAAACTCAACAACAAAAGGGCAAGCCATAGAAAATGAACAAAGAATCTGAATAGACATTTCTCCAAAAAACATATACAAATGGCCAATAAATTTATGAAAAGATGCATAATTAGCATTTAAGGAATGCAAATCAAAATTACAATGAGATAGCAGTTTGCACCCAACAGAATGAAAAAGTCAGAAAACAAGTATTGGTATGGATGTAGAGAAATCCTCATGATATTGTTAGTGGGAATGTAAAATGGTACTATCACTCTGGGAAAATGTTTGGCAGTATCTTGAAGTGTTAAACATTGACCTACTATGAATTGAAATTCCATATACTAGATACTTAAGAGAAATGAAAACATATGTCCAAAAACATGTACACAAATGGTTATATCAGCATTATTCATAATGGTCAAAAAGTATAAACAACCTAAAAATCCATCATCCGATAAATAAATCAACCAGAGAAACCAACAGTGTATAAATGGTTTCTGGGGCTGGAGTGGGGGGTGGGAAGGATGGAGAGTGGAAATAGAGAAGGACATTAATGTGCATGAGCTTTCTTCTTAGGTGTTGAAAATGGTTTAAAATTAGACTGTAGTGATGGCTGTAAAATTCTGCCTACTGCTGAAATGTGTAAGTAGATGATTTTATGGTATGTGAACTATATCTCAATAAAGCTAATAAAACATATGCTTACTAGTAAGAGTCTGATTCCTGTATCCAGGCTTCTGTTCCACCACACATCCATACTGGAGATCAACAAGTGTATTACCGATACAATGACTGTCTCCAATAAAGCATTTTCTGTATGCTGCCACACCTGCGGTACACAAATTATCCACTTTATCAAGTAGAATTTGATAAATTTAAGTAAACTGTTAGAATAAACAAAACTGCAATTAAACTTAGCAGTACAAAAATACTATTAAGTGCTTATTAGGATTACCATTCTAAAAGCTCTCGTGAATCCAATGGAGACAGACACAGAGTGGAGCCCTTGTAAGGAACTGTCCAATGAAAGAAATGCTATCATAGCAAAGGGTGATACTAGGACAAACAAAAAAAAAGAGACAAATTTAATTATTTTGGTTAATGATTTTTATGAGCACATTTAAGCAGTTAACTGAAAAAACTAATAAACCAAAATATATAAGAATAAATGCCTGTATGTTGTATATTGCAAAAACATGGGAATTCCATATTTTTGTATACTTCCTAAATATAACACAAAGTTAGTAGCTTTTATCTTCCTACCTAGATTTAGCAAAATCCGTCTGACAACACCAATCTTCACAAGACTTGTTCGCTTTTCTAAGAATAAAGTCACACTTTGCACATCCTTTGGATAGAAAGGGTTTCGGAAAATTCCAAAGATACAGACACTTTGAATTTCTCTAAGTATCCACAGTATTATAAGCAATATCATCAAAACATAGCCAACAACAGCCTGAGGACTGTTTTTAGAAATCTGTGAGAAACCAGCAAAATAATGCAGCAGACTAGTTTCTATGAGAGCCAAGACTAATATGATGATGTAGAAAAGGCATTCTTTCCAAGTAAACAGTTTTTCTGAACCACTGGGTAAAGCCTTAGATTTGGTTCCAACTCTGTGTCTAGTCACACTGTGTTTGAAGACAAGACCCATGTCACTTAGGTTAAGACTCAGTAAGAACCCAAGTCCAGTCATGAAAAGAACCACACCAACAGTGCTGGGAATGAAATATGATGTTACAGCTGTTCCAGCAGAAATGATGAACATTATTAACAACCTGCAGAGAAAAAGAAAAAAAGATTTGCTCGAAAAGAAAAATTGCACCTTAAGAACAAGTTACATAGAACTTTAATATTTAAAATAATTACCGGAGGTGTGTTGACATAGATGAGCCTCCAAGGCCAAACTCTAAAACCTGCTCCATCGCCCATAAGAAAAGTGAGTCAGGTGGGGGCAGAGTCCCCAGTGCCCACAAAAAGGGTAAAAATATAAACAAGATGTGTAAAGTCTGATTCACTTGTTCTAGAGCTGGTATATTTACCATAAACCTGTAAGAAAAAGGAAACATTTAAATCATACCAAATAATATACAGAAGAGGATCTTCCCAGGAAAAACAAAACAACACATGCAACCCACTCCCTGAAACAAAGGAACATTTACAAAAAGATCCTGGTCCCAAATTGCAAAAGAGAACATTTATAAATTGTGACCATTGTCCTTCCTCCTTATCAGCAACTACCCCTACTCAATTGTGTATGAGATTAGCACTTAGAAAATATGTGGATTCAAATGTGGAAAGAAGGAATAAGTAATTAAAAGCAATTTACTGAATAAAACTGAATTTAGGGATTTGTAAAACTGAACTGAGACCAGAGTAAAAATATTTCATCCTTAATTATCTAAACTACATTGCCTGAAATTCTACCAATTATTCTTACAGTTTAAAATTTTCTAATTTAAAATTATAACTCTGGGAAGGCCAAACCTTATTGATATTCTTAACCATTAGTAGCTAGCAAAGACTACTCTTCTTATTCTCCTACTCCATCCTTACCCCCATAACTGTCTTAACCTTAGGTCCCAGAATTTAAAGTCAGTATAATTAATATCAGAAGTCAGCAACATTAGGTTATGAATGTGTCTCTGTGGGTTAGCCGTGGAACTTAACTAGCATTTATAATATTGTTTTCATTTTATACAAATAGTGGTATGGATTTGAAAATACAAACTTGTAAAATACAATCTCACAAATTAGAGATGGCTCTATAAGGTAGAAAAATTAGTTCCTGGCATAGCATTTACCAGTTACCCAAATATAAGATTATATGGTTTTAAATAATTTAATAAAAACTTAAAAAGCACAGAAAAATAAGCACTATCAATATATTACTAGTATTTTGGGGATAAAGCTGACCAAACACTTTGTCTGGAAACCAATAATGTCCTAATACTTACAATGTTCTAAAGATAACTTGCAAAAAAGAAAACTAAACCTCAAAACTTATAGCATAATTATACTTGAATACCTGAGCTGCTAGGAATCAAAGTCAAGGAGAAGGCACCTTCTGTAATAATTACCCACTTAAGTGTATGTTAATAGCCCAGAAGCAAATGTATAGCAACTATGGCTATAATAATGACATAATGTGTTTGCTCACAAAGATATCAGGACTATGTCAGCTAATGCACTCTGTCTCACAATGTATGTCCTTCAAATTCTTATAAGTAGAGAATTAATGAATACAACATTAACAATGTGATGCTAAATTAGAGGACAATACTTTCTGTAATGTAGTTTTAAAATACATTTCATTCTGGGAAGAAAATACTCAAGTACCAAAAAGGAAAATCAAACCACACACAATAAGCTGCAGGAAGGTCAAGGAAAACATGCAGATCTATAGTTATTTTTCTTCTTAAAGACTGCTAACATTTCTCTTTGCAATATATCAAGGATAGTATGTTTTGTGTAAAAATAATATATATTCAGGAAACATTTTATCCAAATTTGATTTAACCTCCCCAAATCTTTTTGTTCTTAAGCAATGACATAGAAAATCTATTTATATACAAGAATATCATACACAAATACAAGTATATGTAATTTAAGCAACCAAACATTGTGATTACTTTCCTGTATGACTCCTACTCAAATAATATGATTATTGTGGTTAAGTCTTTTATATGCAAAATATGTTTAAATTCTATTTCTGATATGTAACATGAATTTTCTAGAGCAAATTATCTAAGCCCTCAAGAAAAAAAACTTTGTTTGAATCTAACAACCATAAAAACATTTCAAATTCTATATACTCACTAAGATCCACATGACCAGAAAAAAGATGTGTATAGTGGCTAAGATAACATAAATATGCATCATTCACTGAAACAATTCCTGAGAGTCTATGAACTAAGCACTATGGGTTTAACACTTGTCCTTAATAAAAATGCACAGAAAAAGTTATTTAAAATTGTTAATATACAAGTATACTGGGTAAAATAAAGAATGGGGAAAGAGAAAATATTATTATACTGTGAGGCTTGTCTCTTCAACTTTTACATTCTCTGAAATAAAATTAAGACACAATTTGATATATTTGACAACTGTCCAAACTTGCACAGTGCACACATTTCATACATTATTTATTTGCAGTATCATAGCTACTATATAAAGATCATCTTGACTATTTTGTTGACCAAATTTCTTTTTTTTTTAATTTAAATTCAATAAGCCTACAAATGGTACATTATAAGTCAAGAGGGAGGTAATTGTTCTACATAAACATGTCATCTTTTTCTATTAAAAATAGATTTGGGCAGGCTTTTGTCTTCTCCTTTAAGTTGAAAAAAAACCTCTTTGTAATGATCAAACTGTAAACATTAAAACTGTATATTAAATCCAACTAGAATCAGTAAAAAAAAATTATGCTCTTTCATTTAGAAATAAGTAATGCAGAAGGTCAAGTTAACCAAATTATAAATTAACAGATTTTTTTTTTAAATTAAAGAACCGAGGGCATCATTTTAAATGCAAAGATGTACTATAGCAGGTATATAATTTCTGATCTCAAGAATAGCACAGTGAGACAGTAACTCAAGAACCTAAATTCTTAAAATAATCTTATAAACTTAAATATTTTAGAAGGGGACAAATACACACACACACACACACACTTGAAACTCAAATTTACTGCCAACTTTTCAAAACCAAGTATTTAACTGTAGTGTATTTTATGGCTAATAACTAACAGACCCATTATAAATGGATTTTCCATAAACTAATCTTCCCCTTACATATGTGATTAGGTGAAGAACAACAAGGATATTATAGCGTCCTCTGGTCCATAAATGTAGTACAACTAGAAGAGATTAAGATTTAGGGAATAGCAAATGGTCCCCTAAGAATAGTTCAGTTTCAGTACAAAAACTGCTTAAATATTTTTTAAATGTCTTGTCTTATTTTAGGCTGCCATAACAAAATACCACAGACCAGGTGGCTTAAACAAAGAAGTTTATTTCTCATAGTTCTGGAGGCAGGAAGATCAGACTGCCACCATGGTTGGGTTCTGGTGAGAACAATCTTCAAGGCTTCCAGATAGCCAACTTTTCACTGCATCTTCACATGGTGGAGAGAAAGATATCAAGCTCCCTGGTCTCTCTTCTTATAATGGTACCAATCCCATTAGAATAGGACCTCCCTGATGAACCAACTACCTTTCAAAGACCCCCATCTCCAAATCTATCACATAGGGCTTCAACATATGAATTTTGAGGGGGCACATACATTTATTCCTTAATATTCCACCCCAGTCTCCCAAATTCATGTTCTTCTTACGTGCAAAATATATGCATCCCATCCCAACAGCCTTAACAAATTCCAGCATCAACTCTAAAGTCCAAAGTTTGTCTACCATCTAAATCAGATACAGGCGAGACTCGAGGTACAACTCAACCTGAGCCAAAATCCCTCCGTAGCTGTGAACCTGTGAAATCAGATAATTTATGTGCTTCAAAATAAAATGGTGTGACAGCCCCAGAATGGACATTCTTATTCCCGAAGGGAGAAACAGGAAAGAAGGGGTGACATGCTCCAAAGAAGTCCAAAACCTAGCAAAGCAAATTCCATTAGATACCAAGGCTGGGAAACAATCTTCTTTGGTTTCATACTCTGCCCTCCAGGCCTCAAACAGCTCCAGGTGGGGGTCCTACCCCCAAGGCTCTGCAGGGTAGTACCAGCCCAAGGCCTCCAGCTTTTAGTTTGTTGAAACCAAGAAAGTAGCCCTGACAATCTCTAAATCACTTTTCATTTTTTCCTCTTCTTACATACCTGTCAAATCTAAGAAGTCTAACAGTCTTAGTTCATTCATCTTGTCTCTGACACATTTCAGAGGAAAGGTTCTTTTTTAGTTTCTATTGAAACTGGCAGTATTTTTGTTCATACAACCCCATAAACTCTTTATTTAGTGGTAGTCTAGTCACACTCTTGGTGCTCACTTCAGAACATGCTTTCTCATTTTTTTTGCAATATGTATAGGCCAAAAATTTTCCAAACCTTGAAGTTCTGGTTCATTTTTGCTTATCAATTCCTTCTTCAATTCATCTCTCCTTTCATATAAGCAGTCAGGAGGAACCAAACTCTTCTTTCAACCAGTTGCTTAGTAATCTCCTCACTTCTATATCCAGTTACATCACTCTCAAGTTCTACTTTCCATAAAACATTAGAAAGTGTTCAGCCGGGGAGCCTGGGTGGCTTAGTGGGTTAAAGCCTCTGCCTTCAGCTCAGGTCATGATCTCAGGGTCCTGGGATCGAGCCCCACATCGGGCTCTCTGCTCAGTGGGAAGCCTGCTTCCCCCCTCTCTCTCTGCCTGCCTCTTTGCCTACTTGTGATCTCTGTCAAATAAATAAATAAAATCTTAAAAAAAGAAAGAAAGAAAGTGGTTCAGCCAAGTTTTGTACCACTTTATAACAAGAATCACCTCTCCTCCAGTTTCCAATAACAGGTTCTCATTTCTAAGACTTCACCAGAAATGCCTGTAAGTACATATTTCAAGCACGCACCTCAAAAGTCTTCCAGCCTCTATCTATTACCCAATTTCAAAGCCACTTCCACATTTTTAGGTATCTGTTACAGGAGCAACCCACTTCTTGGTATCAAAATCTGTCTTAATCATCTTGGGCTGTCATAATAAAATACCACAGATTGGGTGGCTGATACAACAGAAATTATTCTGAAGGCTGGAAGTCCAAGATCAGCATTGCCAGCATGGTCAGATTCTGCTGAGAACTCTCTTCCTGGTTTGCAGACAGCAGCCTTCTTATTGTATTCTCATACAGTGGAGAGGGAAAGAGATCAAACTCTCTGGTGTCTCTTCTTAAAAGAGCACTAATCCCATCAGATCAGGGCCCCACCCTCATTTTCCTAATTACCTCCCAAAGATCCCATCTCCAAGCACCACTGAGGTAAGGGCTTTAACATGAATTTGAGGGGGACATGAATATTCAGTTTATTACATGTCTATACAGTTCTACAGACAGGAACCTGTGAAAGAGAAAGCTGCAATCTACAGAAACAGAAATAAAAGTCAGATTTAGAAAAGGTAAGCAAAGGGGGTTATCCAACAATTTGTAAACATTTTGGAAAACAATTTTGTTTAACAACACTGTTTTCTATTTTTCTACTATAGCAAATAAAAAAAAATCAACATCCCTTCTACACAGTTACTACAACAAATTAGAAATGTTGCGGCACCTGGGTCGCTCAGTGGGTTAAAGCCTCTGCCTTTGGCTCAGGTCATAATCCCAGGGTCCTGGGATCAAGCCCCACATTGGGCTCTCTGCTCAGTGGGGAGCCTGCTTCTTCCTCTCTCTCTGCCTGCCTCTCTGCCTACTTGTAATCTCTGTCTGTCAAATAAATAAATAAAATCTTTAAAAAAATGCTATTCATCTTAAATTCACTCAATCTGTACAGAACATATGTGTATAAATTTTTAATTCTTCACTAGACCCTCATAGGAAAGTTCCATCACTTTTCATAGGTCTCAGCCAGGCTATGTTAGATTCATAGCTTGTATTGAAAGTGAAACATAGAACTAAAATTTTGTTTATTTATCTTGCCTTATAAAGGGTTTTCTTTTTACTTTTCAATAAGGTTTAATTACTGCTTTGGTATGAATGTTTAACAGAGATTATTCCTAAGAGATCAATCATCAGAAAAACCTATCATCCAGTGGTTTGGTCTTAATGACTTTCAATTCATAGATTCATTTTTTTTAATACTAATGATGGGCTCATACTGTGTATGCTTAAAAACAAAGTGAATAGGGGCTCCTGGGTGGCTCAGTTGTTAAGCGTCTGCCTTCAGCTCAGGTCATGATCCCAGGGTCCTAGGATCAAGCCCTGCATCAGGCTCCCTGCTCTGCGGAAGCCTGCTTCTCCCTCTCCTACTTCCCCTGCTTATGTTCCCTCTCTCGCTGTGTCTCTGTCAAATAAATAAAGTCTTTAAAAACAACAACAACAACAAAGCAAGTTATAAAATATCTGACAGCTTATTACCTGTGTGCAAGATCTACAGAAACAAACAAAAAAATATAAAGAGGTCTCATAAGAGGAGTGATTTCATAAGTATCCTGGGTTTGGAAAGTCGCAGTCTCTGCAGCTGTGTTTACAATTAATGAATATTCTCCTATACATAAGGTCATCCATCCAAAGATAAACAGTAGAACAGTGCCTCCTGTACTGCCATACAGCAGGGATATTCTGTTTGGGAGTAGATACCATGTTCCAAGACCGCACATTAACCCAGCAAGAAAAGAATGAAGAACTGTATTGGCTATATATTTCTTGCCGGGAATTAGAAATTTGATAGTCTCAGTGCCAGCACAACTTGTAAAGTCATGTTCATCTTCCTCTGCTAAGATATCTGTGGTTAGCATTCTTTCTACTGTCACCGATTTGTTTCTGGCATATAAACTTGTGAACTGGATGATAACTGCAGCGAAAAGCATCAGACCACCTGAAAGAGCTGCTGTGTAATAGTCTTCCAAAATGCCCAACTGATACAAGAGCGTTCCTAATCCACCCCAGACCCATGGCATCAGAAAAAGGACAGTTTGATTAACATATATGTAAGGAGGGGCGCAATAGCCTAATTTGAACCGAGGGCCTCCAAGAACAGTCTGAGGAAAGCGCTTCAGAAAGAAGTCCTGTTTGTAATCATTCAGTAGAGGCACATCTGGACTCATCCTTCTCATTCAGGATTATTCTGAAAGTCACATCCTCTTCTGTAATACAGCAGTCTCTAAGGAAAAGAAAAAAGTCACTACTTGACAATGTCATACTTAAAAGATGGGGGGGAACCCCACATTTCCATTTTTATCTCCTTAATTCCTTCAAGGGCAGGATTTAGAACTTCCCAACTCTAGCTCCTTCCCATTGCCTGACACACACGTGGCACTAAACAAATAGTTGTGAAGTTGTTTTTTACTTGAAAAAGAATCATATTAATTATTAATTTATCTAGAACTTAATATTTAGGATTAGATATTAAAGGAACATTTTTAGATTTCAGAGTCAAAGAGAAGTTCAAAAAGTCAGTGCTCTCAAATCAAATCTGCCAGTGGTTTAACTAATCGTTTCCCTAAGAGTTTTTGATGTTTGTTTTTAAACTTTCCCTCTATTTTAAGGGTCAGCAAAATTTTTCTCTAAGGGCTGAAGAGTGAGTATTTTAGGCTTTGTGGACCACATCTCAGCTACAATGACTCAATTCTACTGCTGTAGCAGAAAAGAAGCCATAGATAATACATAAATAAATGAGCAGGAGTTGTTGTGTTCCAGTAAAGCTTTATGTTATTTTCACCTATACCTGTGGGCCAGACTCAAGCCTGTGGGCCATAGTTGGCCAAACCCTGCTCTATAAAGTGAGGATATTCTCTTTAATTCCCTTGAATTAGACTGAAAATAGAAGTGGAAAAAGAAATAGAAATACTGTTAGTCACATCATTTAGCAATTACAGTAAACTTAGGATTTTCGAGCCCAGCATCAGGCTCTCTGCTCAACAGGGCTTTCCCCCTTTCTCTCTGCCTGCCTCTCTGCCTGCTTGTGATCTCTGTCTGTCAAATACATAAATAAAATATTTTTAAAGATTATTACTACTTTAGGGGCGCCTAGGTGGCTCAGTGGGTTAAAGCCTCTGCCTTTGGCTCAGGTCATGATCCCAAGGTCCTGGGATCGAGCCCTGCATCGGGCTCTCTGCTGAGCAGAGAGTCTGCTTCCCTTCCTCTCTCTGCCTGCCTCTCTGCCTAATTGTGATCTCTGTCAGATAAATAAATAAAATCTTTAAAAAAATATTACTACTTTAGAGAACCTTTTGTTATACTGTTAGGAAGTTCTTTAATTGTAAACACTCAACATTTTTTTTTTTTAATCTTCTGGCCATTGGTCTTAGTTCTACACAGAATAAGTCATAGCTTTTACTTACATGACAGCCCTGCAAGTACTCACAAAATAACAGAACTGCAGGGCCAAATGGAACCTCAGTTGTTGATGGTTCAATCTCAAGGAATGAAAAGACTGCTTTCCCCCTCTGAATGAGCTTAACTCCTGTCCTGATGTCAGGCTCAATGTACTCCCCTATTCTGATAGGGTTGTTCTATAGAAGCCAAAGGGTGAGTAAGGGCATACTCCTGTGAGCAGGCACAAATATTCTGATTTCAATTATCTATAGAAGATGCTATCAGAAAGGAAAATGAACTTGGATGTCTGTCCTAGGCTTTTAAAAGAGACTGGATATGCCTGGAATTTTCCCGGAGAGTTAGGTAAAAGCTGGTCCCTCCTGTCCCACTGAAGCAATCAGGAACAAGGTGAGATGGCTTATTAGGAAAGGAAGACAGAAACTGAAGACACTTTATAAACCAGATTATCTAGTTGCATGTACTTCGTTCAGAATCTTTGGTAGAGCTTAGTTTAAGCTCTTACTCATTTGATAGAATACTCCATGATTATATTCCAAACAGTGAGATATTCTGAAGATTTATTGATGTGGAAACAGAACGATGCCATGAAATGCTAAAAAGTAAAATAAACACATTGATGGCCTCATTTGCATTTTTTAAAAAAAGAGTACATGGATATGTATAGTTTGTATAGGTGTGAAAAGTTCCAGAGGGCATACATGGTAGGCAGGGGGTGCTTGTGTATTTTACATAGAACATTTTGATCTCTCTTCAAATGACTACATAACCTCTAAAATTCTCAGACCTATGCCCTACAAACACATCCTGCCCTTTTCCTTCTGGGTGCTTCTGCTCATGCCCTTTCCTTGGTCTAGGATGTCCTTTCTTCCTTTCCCTAATTGGTATTCTTGGTCAACTTTCTGAAAATTCCGCAGAACACTCTCTTCTCTCTGCATATCAAACATTGCTTGTTCATACTACTCATCTTGTAACATGTATCAACAAAGGGCATTTCTTGTATTGTTCACCTCTTCACATGTTATTTTAAAATTATGTATGTCTTTTCTCTACCAATAAGTTATTTGTGGGCAGAGGCCAAATCTTGAGACACTTCCAATTCTCCATAATATGTAGTAAAATACCTTGGTATGGAGAGGAATATAATACATTAATGGTAGAGCTTAAATAAGATGATTAAAAGAAAACATTAAACACTGTTGTTTAAAGGGGAAGGTGGAAATTTGACAAGTAGCAAGTATGGGTATTTTCTTTCTAATATTTTAAGGATAAAAGGGAATTGTGGCACAAATACTAGAAATTCATTAAAGCAAAAATTATGATGAATGAAATAAGTCAAGCAGAGAGAGTCAATTATCATATGGTTTCACTTACTTTTGGAGCATAAGGAATAACACGGAGGACACTGGGAGAAGGAAAGGAGAAGTGAATTGGGGGAAGTCAGAGGGGGAGACAAACCATGAGAGACTGTAAACTCTGAGAAACAAACTGAATGTTTTGGAGGGGAGAGGGAGAGGGGGTTGGGTGAGCCTGGTGGTGGGTATTATGGGGGGCACATATTGCATGGAGCACTGGGTGTGGTGCATAAACAATGGATCTTGGAACACTGAAAAAAATTAAATTAAATTAAAAAAATTATGATAAACTGGTACTGCGTGATTTTTAATTTAATTACAGATCCTGGAATATTTAAAACAATGTTCTTCATAGGAAGCAGCACTTAACATTTATACAGAAAAAAACTTCTAAATCCTAATCTGGATTAGTAGAATGGCAAGGAAAATCAGAATAATTAAAACTTAGTTCGTGAATGAGATTTTGTCATATATTCTCAGAGACAACTCCCAGACTGATGCATTTATATGGCTGCTGCCTCCAACATGTTAAAATGAAAAATGTCTCAAGACTTAGGGAAAAAAAAGTGCCGTGAAAAGAAAGATTACAGGATAAAGATGGCATCAAAACATTGATTTTGGCCATATGCTTTCTTCATATGTTACTCTGAAAGTGGGCCAACAAAGTAGCCATAGAAACGCTGCTTTGTTTGGAATTTGAGCCATGTTTCTTATGCATTATCCAGAAAGGCGAGAAACAGATCAATTTGGCAATGTACTAGGGGGGAATTTTTATTTTTCAACTTTAATGCAGGAACCAGGCAAGATGTCAATGTGAAAAATCCCTTAAAACAAACAAACAAACAAACAAAAAGAAAACAAAGTAGCAGTTTGGGGAGATTACAATAAATTTATAGTTTTCTTAGTTTGGTAAACAGAATTTCTAAAAACAGAAGTTTTAGCCAATTGTCTGATTTTTATTTAGTAAAATTTACTTGTTTTTAACCTATCACATTATTTTTATGGATTGGTCAATTTCATTCATTGAACCTACACTTCCTTTTTCTGTTCTATTAGATTCAGATTTTTTTTTTAACAATTTTACAAGGTTTTATTTTTTTTTTAAAGATTTTATTTATTTATTTGACAGAGAGAAATCACAAGTAGGCAGAGAGGCAGGCAGAGAAGGGGGGAAGCAGGCTCCCTGCCGAGCAGAGAGCCAGATGCGGGGCTTGATCCCAGGACCCTGGGATCATGACCTGAGCCAAAGGCAGAGGCTTTAACCCACTGAACCACCCAGGCGCCCCTAGATTCAGATTTTTTTAATGATAAGAACACTTAACATAAGATTTACCCTCCTAAAATTTTAAGTGTATAATATAGTATTGTTAAGTAGCAACACAACATTGTACAGATCTCTAGAACTTATTCATGTTGTAAAACTAAAACTTTATATAGCAAGTCTTCTTCCTGTTTCTTCCTCCCCCAAGCTCCGGGCAACCTTCAGTCTACTCTGTTTCTGTAAGTCTGACAATTTTAGATACCTCATATAAGAAGAATCACGCAGTATTTGTCTTTTTCTGACTGGTTTATTTCATTTACCATAATGTCTTCAAGGCTTATCCATGTAATCACAAATGGCAGGATTTCCTTCCCTTTTAGGGCTAAATAATATTCCATTGTATGTATATAACACATGTTCTTTATCCATTCATCTGTTGATAGACAGTGGGTTACTTCTGATTTTTGGCTATGGTGAATAATCCTGCAGTGAACACATGAGGGCAAATACCTCTTCAAGATTCTGATTTCAATTCTTTCAGATAAATTCCCTTAAGTGGGATTGCTGAATCATATGGTAGCTCTATTTTTAATTTTTTGAGGACCTTCCACACTGTTCTCCATAGCAGACACACCAGTTTGCATCCTACTAACACTTTATATAGGTTCTAATTTTTCCACATCCTTGCCAACATCTGTTATTTTTCTTTCTTTTTTCTTTTTCTAGTAGCCATCTTAACAGGTGTGAGGTGACACTGAATCCACACTTACTTATTGGGCACTTCTGCAACTGTACCTCAACTGTACTTTTATTATACCTTCAAAAAATTTACTCTATCCTATTTGTCAAATTTTATTTAATCTTTGCTCTCATATTTTTAATTCCTAAGAGTACATTTTTAACCCCTAGATGTTCCTTTTTATAGAATCCTATTACTATTTCAGTAACATGGTTTATCTTTCTGAGAATATTCACTATATGTATATGTGTGTACTACAGACAGATGTCATTTAATTTCTTTGTAAATTGCCTTTTCATGCCCTTTGCCTCTTTTTTTTTTTTTTTTTTAAGATTTATTCACTTGACAGAGAGAGATCACAAGTAGGGACAGAGGCAGGCGGGGGTGGGGGGGGAAGCAGGCACCCCGCTGAGCAGAGAGCCTGATGCGGGGATTGATTACAGGACCCTGAGACCATGACATGAGCCCAAGGCAGAGGCTTAACCCACCGAGCCACCCAAGCGTCCCGCCTCTTTTTCTTTTAAAGTGTTCACTTCTCTTATTAATTTTTTAAAAGATTTTATTTATTTATTTGACAGACAGAGATCACAAGTAGGCAGAGAGGCAGGCAGAGAGAGAAGAGGAAGCAGGCTCCCTGCCGAGCAGAGAGCCGGATGCGGGGCTTGATCCCAGGACGCTGGGATCATGACCTGAGCCAAAGGCAGAGGCTTTAACCCACTGAGCCACCCAGGCGCCCCTTCTCTTATTAATTTGAAAGAACTTTTTATATATGAAGGATATTAACTCTGACATATGTTATAATCTTTTTTTCCCCCTCTATGTTAACTTGCTCTTGAAGCACTGTTAGAAGATGCTGCTGAGGATTAAAGAGTTCATTCTGACATTTGTTAATATAGGCAAATGTATTAACCTTCCTTTCATAGAGAAATAGCTAAATGAAAGTTTAGTACTTTCCACACATTTAAACTTTTGAATACCTACGATGTACTAGGTAATGGAAATAGGCTGCTCTCTGATCTAAAAAAGTTTATAATCCAGTGGGATAGAGATCATTTCCCTCTCAAATAATTATTACTGGTAAAAGTAACTGGAATTATTTTAATTTTCATTATCAAGAGAATAAACAATATACAAAGTTAGTTTATAAATACCATAAAATTATTTTTTTTAAAGATTTTATTTGTTTATTTGATAGACAGAGATCACAAGTAGGCAGAGAGGCAGAGAAAGAGAGGAGGAGGCAGGCTGTCCGCAAAGCAGAGAGCCCGATGCGGGGCTCGATCCCACAACTCTGGGATCATGACCCTAGCTGAAGGCAGTGGCTTTAACCCACTGAGCCACCTAGGTGCCCCAAATACCATAAAATTATTAAACAAAATTAACTTCTCAAGAAAAAGTAATTCCTGGGGCGCCTGGGTGGCTCAGTGGTTAAGCCTCTGTCTTCGGCTCAGGTCATGATCCCGGGGTCCTGGGATCGAGCCCCACATCCCCGCTCTCTGCTGAGCAGAGAGCCTGCTTCCTCCTCTCTCTCTGCCTGCCTCTCCATCTACTTGTGATCTCTCTCTGTCAAATAAATAAATAAAATATTTAAAAAGAAAAAGTAATTCCTGCTTGTTTAAAAAATGCCTACACAAACTTGTCAGTAATATATAGAATATCCTCATCCATGTTTCTAAAAAGTATTTTTAAAAATTTGAAAAGAAATATACTGAAGTTCTACTTTTCTAAGCATCACATCTTTACTAATGTGGAAAACAAAAAACTTCAGGTCTGGAAAAGAAACAAAATGGCTTACACCTTAGTACTCAAAAAGCATGCTATGACACAACTTAATTCTCATTTGCCCTGGATAAAATGACCTATTCCTGTTAGAGCAGTTCTAACAAGAAAGCACCTGTGGACTTTTTTGATAGCCAAGTGCTAACTGTTGAGGGTATCAGTAGGAATCTAGAGATACAAAGATAGCTACCGCTATAATTCAGAAAACACTCTACAAATCTTGACTAAATGCCATACCAGGGACAAACGCTCAATTCTTTAAGAGCCTTTGAAAGACATTTAGTGCTAAAACATGAAAAACATATTTCATGTTATAGTTTATCAATTATGTAGTAAGCAATCTCTTCCACCCACCAAAAAAAGGAAAATCTATTCAAGCACTTAAAGAGTCTTAAAGTAAAAGAACAAGCACAATAACATCTCTTTGATCTACAAAATGGTATTTATTCAAATTCAAGATTTTAGGAGGATCTTTGAATTTAAGAGTATTCTGTATATTCACAGGAATTGGTTTGTAGAGAAAACTATGACTGGATGGAAAAGGTAAGTAGATATCTCAAAGGATCTATTTATTGCAGATACTGGAAAAGCTTCACAGGTAGAATGATGAGTTATCAGTTCTATATTTCACCCTTCTCAAATGTACAACACTAGAATATGAATTATTAACATTCCATTCCTTTTGGAAAAATAAGGTGGTAGAAAATAGCCCAAAGTCACATCAGTGTATCACAAATGTGCAGCAGGCCCTGCTGACACTTCTCTCCCAATCTACCCTTCCCACTCTGCATACATTTTACTAATTCAAAGCAATTAACAAGTTTTTCTTTCAAAGTCAAGTATCAGATGAATGAAGTGTACCATTCACACAGATTACCAAAAAATACCAACTTGCTTTACAGAAAACTGAGAACCAGTGAAATTAAGTGACTTAACACACCATGTCAACTGGTAGCTGACTAAGTTTTTAAATCATACCAAGCCATTGACAAATGAAAGGGAATTTTATTTTTGAGGCCAGAGAAATAGAAGGATAATTTGGGAAAAAGAGTTTTCAGGGAAAAGTGGGCCTGAGAGGAATCTCCAAAATGCCAAATAGGAAACTTTTGTTAGCTAAGCCAGCATGAAGACACTGGCACATACGACTTCCGGGTAAGAGATAAAGAAACACAAATGGGGGGCGCCAGGGTGGCTCAGTGGGTTAAAGCCTCTGCCTTCCGCTCAGGTCATGATCCCAGGGTCCTGGAATTGAGCCCCGCATCAGGCTCTCTGCTCAACAGGGAGCCTGCTTCCCACCGCGGCCCCCCCCCACCCCCGTCTGCCTCTCTGCCTACTTGTGATCTGGGTCTGTCAAATAAATAAAATCTTTAAAAGAAAAAGAAACACAAATGGGAAAGTGTCTAGAAGGAAAGGTTCTCACCATCAAGAAAATGAAAACCCACAAAACAGGAAAAAATTTTTGCAAATCATATATATGATAAGGGACTTACATCTAGAATATATAAAGAATACTTACAACTCAATAGTGAAAAATAAAGCCAATTTAAAGGATTAAAGTAGGCATTCTCCAAGGATACTATACAAATTGCCAATAATCACACAAGACAATGCTCCACATCATTACTCACTCATTAGAGAAATGCAAACCAAAAGTGCAATGAGATATCACTTCAAATCCACTTAACTGGCTATCAAGAATAGTATTGGTGAGGAATCTCCACACCAGTACTATTTTTGATAACCAGTCAAGTGGATTTCACGGTCCACAATCGCCAAACCGTGGAAAGAGCCAAGATGCCCTTCAATAGACAAATGGATAAAGAAGATGTGGTCGATATACACATTGGAGTATTACTCGGCCATCAGAAAGGATGAATAACCAACTTTTATATCAACATGGATGGGACTGGAGGAGATAATGCTGAGTGAAATAGTCAAGCAGAGAAAATCAATTATCATATGGTTTCACTTACTTGTGGAACATAAGGAATAACATGGAGGACATTAGGAGAAGGAAAGGAGAAGGGACGTGGGGGAAATCGGACCAAGAGATGAACCATGCATGAGAGGCTGTGGACTCTGAGAAACAGACAGGGTTTTAGAGGGGGGGAGGGAATGGGTGAGCCTGGTGGTGGGTATTAAGGAGGGCATGTATTGCATGGAACACTGTGTGTGGTGCATAAACAATGAATCTTGGAACACTGAAAAAATAAAATAAAATTCAAAAAAAATAGTATTGGTGAGATTGTGGAAAAAACAAACCCCCAAGTTATAAAGTAAAATGGTGTAGCTGCTTTCAAAAACAGTCTGACAGTTCTTAAAAATGCTAACCATAGAGTTAGCATATGACCTATTAATTCTATTGGCTATTTACCTAAGAGATAAAATACTAACCATAGAGTTACCATATGACCTATTAATTCTATTGGGTATTTACCTAAGAGAAATGAGAACATAACTCTACACAAAAATTTGCACACAAACATTCATAGCAGAAATATTAATAGCCAAGAAGTGAAAACACCCAAAATGTCCATCAACAGATTAAATAAAATGTGGTATATCCATATGATGTAATATTATTAGGCTATAAACAAGAATGAAGTACTGACTTACAACATGGACGAACCTTGAAAACAGAATGCTAAGAGGAAGACAATCACAAAAGGCCATATATTGTATGCTTCCCTATATATGAAATGTCCAGAACATGCAAATCTATAAAGAGAGAAACAAGTTAATGTTTGCCTAAGGCTGGTGGGGATAGTGACAAGGGTGGAAGGGAGTAATTCCTAAAAGATACAGGGCTTTTTGAAGGTACAATGAGATGTTCTAAAATTGACTGTAATAAAACTTGCACAATTCTGTGAATATACTAAAAAACCACTGTACACTATTTTAAATCTTTAATACACTTAAAAACATTTTAAAATGTAAATTCCAGTTAGTTAACATACAGTGTAATATTAGTTTCAGGTGTTGAACTGCCCACTTTTAATGAGTGAAGTCTATGGAATGTGAATTGTATTTCAACAAAGTTCTTACAAAGGAAAAAGAAACGGAAAAGTTCCCCACCCATGTACTGGCTGTTAATAACTAGTAGGAAATTTAAGAGTGGCTGACAGGTGCCCCAGTTAAATCACTAAAATGGCAATATCTGGTCATGACTCTGGCTCTGGATGCTACGATAGGGTTTGGAGACTTGGCATGGATGGCAGTGGACACTCAATAATATAAAGGATGGTCTTTGCTCTAATTGTAAGAATGATTCACTAAATATATGTATATATGCATATATATATGTGTATATATATATATATATATATGGCTGAATAAAAGAGAATGACTGGTAAAGAGTAGATAATCAATTCACAATTCTGATAAATAACCTCCGATGTTGTAGATTTCGCTGATGTAAACACTGGTCCTTGACAGAGTTGTGAAGACAGGCATGGGGGGAAGAGTTATTCGTGTTCAGGGGGTCAGAAATTGACCACGTTGGGGCAAACGCGGTTTAGTTGGCGGTAAGGAAAGAGTACAGTACTATCTAAGGGATGCAATTTGTACACTTTATTGGGGTATCAAGGACATCACTAAATCAAGACTCAAAGGACCGTTTTCCATTCCGCAAGTGTCTCTTAGAAACAAAATGCAGTAACTCAACAAGCTAAAGCAGTCTTTTGAAAGAAAATTAAAGCCCTATTGGACTGATTCCTCTAGCCACTGGGTTCACCTTCCGTGTAAAAGTGCAATAATCGCACTTGAAGAACGAGAAATCTGTGGCAATTAAAACTGCAAGAACAATGTGCCTCTGCACAGGCTTGGAAATTAAGGTGACTAAGAAGTCCCCAGGTGGGTGTCGGGGATGGAACGTACCTCGAGTCACCCGAGGGAAGAGGCGACGCGAAGGAATCCCGGGAACTGCATTTTTGCAGGTAAACCCGGGTTGGGCGATCCCGCCCGGAGGATGCCTGAGACCCGAACGCAGAGGCGGAGAAGCTCCAGCGGCCAGGCAACCAGCTCACAGCGATCGCACCCGAGACATCTCCGCGTTTCCATGGCTAACGTCAACTCTAGCGGACGCCACCGCCGCGGAACCGAGATCTCGCTCGGGGCGGTTCGGCCGCGCGGCTCGCTCCGCCCCTCAGCTTGTGCTCGCCCAGGGGCGCTTCCCCACCCGCCAGCTAGGCGAGGCGGAGGTAGGGAAGAAGCGCGCTTCGTTCCCTTCAGGTGTGGGCCCACACTCCTTTGCTGAGGTGTCCTGGGAGTCTCTCCCGCTCCGGCTTCGCCTCGGGCCTCCGTCGAGGCGAGGGGGAAGGGTCTCAACAAGCCCTGCCCTTTCACCCGGGACCGCGCCCCTACGCAAGAGCGCCGTTTCCCTGGTGACGTGACGTGTATGACGGAGTGGGTAGCGCTTTCTGGCAGATTGACGTGCGGCCGCCATTTCGAGAGCTTTGGCTTGCGGGTGGTCTGACTGCTACTCTGGAGTTTAGTGTGACTCCAACCGCTTGCGGTCTCGCAAGTTCCATTAACCACATCCGCGCTTTGGCCATCACCACCCATCACACCGACGGTAATAAATGCTTTTAAGTAACACTTCATACATCCGCTTCGGCTTGGAAGATTTGGAACTAAATATACGTGCTAGCTATTGCCCTTTGTTGCATACTTTTTCTCCGTGAGGAGATTTTTAAATGCAAGGGACCAAAATGTCCCATCATTGAATCATGCTACTAAGAAGGTATCTGTTTATTAATAAAATAAGGCAAAATCCACATATCCGAATTGAAAAAAAAAAAAAAAAGCCGTGGCGCACTGTTAATACTCAGAGGCAATTTAAGATCTGGCCATGTTTACAGGGTGAATCCAGAGTACCAGTTTTGCTAGTTTAAAGTTACACGCCCACCGCCTCCATTTTCCATGAAGTTTGATTTCTTCCTCATGTTCTGGACATCTTCCAGATTGCTAGCTGGAAGTCACAAGGCGGTCCCTTAGAGCATTAAATTGGTAATTGGTCTCAAATGAGTTAGAGGCTCTCTAAGGGAACTGCGAAGCCAATTTGTCACTATTAAGGTAATTGTGTTTCCCTAAGTGATTGACATTCTAGCAATTCTGCATGCTTGGGACTCCTGGGTGCTCAAGGACTGTCTTCTTGGATCTCCTTACCTCAAGACTATGAATGTGGCCCTTTTTTGTTTTCTGGCTTTACTGGAAATGATGGCTTTTCTTAAGCATCTAGGTTCCAGGCCATAATAGGAAAACTTTTGTGTGTTAATATTAAAAGAAAGCCAAAGCTTATATACATAGATAGATAGATAGATAGATAGATAGATAGATAGATACTACTTTATTTAGGGGGAAAGCCTAGTTTATTGTTAAGTATGTGGAAGAAAACCTCGTGCACTTTCATTGCCGTACATATACTTGTCTCAAAGACACCATTAGTGGTCTGAGGGGGAAATGGACTCTTAATATTTCCCATACTTTGGGGGAAGGCAACCTTAGTTGTCATCGGTCAGGGTACCACATTAAGCATATGTGAGGCATTTGCAATTGCTAGGAAGTCAGTGTAGTGTGGTTAAGAGTAAAGGCTGTGGAAGAAGAGAGGCTCAGAAGTCCTAAGTTGTCGGAACCCTGACATCACAGTTCACTACTTGGGTGATATAGGGGTTACCTAATCTTCCTGGTGCTCAGTTTTCAAATCTTGTAAAATAGGGTTAATAATAGAGAAAATTTATCACAAAGGGTTTTGGGTAGATTGGATTAAATAACTAGATCACTTAGGCACAGCTTAAGTGCTTAGTGAGAATGAGCTATTCTCTTCATGTAGGAAGGCTGTATTTTTGTCACCCTAAATTACATATAGTTCAATCAGAATTAGTATTTTTGTTGTTGTAATATCTACTGTAGACATTTGGCTGTTAAATTTTTCTTTTTTTCTAGTATGTTACTTTGCATATAGAATAAAATTAGTAAAGCTTATGGTATAAGGCTTTTGGTTACTTGTACACAGAAAGTACTCATTCAACATTTATTGAAATAGTGGATGATGTTTGCCAGGAACCATGCCTATTCTTGCAGATTCAAAGTCAAATAACACATGACCCTTATCCTCAAGGAATTTACCAAAATATAATGAGAGACTAACAAGGACATCAGTAATTACAGAGTGTATGATAAACAGGCACTGGAGCCATAGAAACACAGAACTGGGACATAGGAATCATTCTAGGGAAGGAAATTCAGGATGGCTGCAACAGAGGTATAAAAATACAAGTTAGCTGGATGAAGATGTGGGAGAAGAGGTTTTCTAGAATGGGAACCATCATTCATTCATTTAGCAATTATTTAGAGCATAAGTCAGGTATATGTGAGCCCTATTTAATCTTAACCTTATGGAGGTAGCTTATTATTACTCTCATTTTACTTTGGAAGAGTAAAATAAATGAGATTTGGAATTTAGCCTATATCTGTATGATATAGATCCATATTTTTTGTTAACGCTGCTGATTGACATAAAATGAAACATTACCAATAATCTGGAGCTGCTTCTTTAGCCAGAGAAAATGTTTACTCAGCCATTATCATGGCATACATGTTTTTATGTAATGGTAATGCCCATTTTCAAGTTACTCCTCTTGCCAAAAAGTAAAAAATAAACAAGAGTCCAAAATTACAAAACCCTCACTCTACCCCATTGCCCACAGACCACTGACCAGAGGTCTTTGAAAATAATAGCAGAGCTGCAGCACAGGGTAAGGTGATTTAAAGTAGAGAAATGGCTTCAGGGAACTTGAAAGCTGAGCTTCCAGGGCAAGGCAGTAGAAAAGCTAAAATTTGGTAAAGGTTTGGATCAGGGTGGGGAATAAGTAGGGGGGTAAGGAGACCAAAGAAAAAGATGAGCCTAAGCTTTAAGCTGTGTGACCACAAAGTTTGAGGTATCCTTTAAGTATAGGAAGAAGAATAGGTTTGGAAAGAAAGATAATCCACTTTGAGACATTATGTGTTTTTAGGGCTTTTGGGATATGTCCAGTTGCAGATACAGGATTGGACCTTGGGAGACAGGTCAAGACATAGAGATTTGGAAGTATTCTACATTTTATTGTTGTTTTAATTTTTTATTTATTTGACAGAGAGAGAGACAGCGAGAGAGGGAACAGGAGCAGGGGAAGTGGGAGAGGGAGAAGCAGGCTTCCTGCTGAGCAAGCAGCCCGATGTGGGGCTTGATCCCAGGACCCTTGGATTATGACCTGAGCCGAAGGCAGAGGCCTAACAACTAAGCCACCCAGGCGCCCCTGGAAGTATTCTACATTTTTAAAAAAGTTATTTGAAATCATGGGATTAAAAGAGAATACCAAGGTTTGGATATTAGTGAACGTGAAGAAAACCATTGGGAGAGAAAAAAGGGACTTTCAAATGAGATGATCAGTTTTTTACATGGCTTGTTGAAATTCATCTAATTTCTTTATGTCACAAAATATATGCATATAAATGTATATAAAGACCATGTGAATGAGGACATGGTGGGTAGCGATTTTAGTATGTTCACAAACATATGGGTTGGGTGACATTGAGTTATGAGGATATTAAAAATGAAGTAGGGGATTATGGTAAGTGAAATAAGTTAGAGAAAGACAAATACCACATGACCTCACTTATATGTGAAAACCTAAAAAAAAAAAAACAAAAACCAAAAAGCAGAAACAGATTGATAAATACAGAAAACAAATTGATGGTTACCAGTGTGGAGGGGAATGGTGGGATGGGCAAAAGAGGTGAAAGATAGCGAGAGATTCAGGCTTCTGGTTAGGAAATGAATAAGTCACAGGGATAAAAGATACAGGGAATATAGTCAGTGGTATTGTAATAAGGTAGTATGACGACAGGTGGTGGCTGCACTTATAGTAAGCATAGTATAATTTATAAACTTGTCCAGTCTGTGTGTTGTGCAGCTAAAACTAATGTAACATTGTGTATCAACTATACTTCAATAACATAAAGACAAGGAGTGACCAATTGTTAATTATAAACTTTCACATTGAAACTTCCTTTAATATAGAAAAAATTTCATACTAGGTAAACATTCATAAATAGGACTATAAAATAAACAATGTATAATGTAATCATAGCTTGCCATGAACTAGTTTTAAACTTTGTTGTAAAATACAATATATTTTAAATTACAGTTCTGAAAAGTGTATATTAATATCTGATAAGTACAGAATGAAAGGATAGAATTTTTCAGAATTTGGTTTTAAGAACTTTTAATTTTCTTGTGTAGTTTTTATATTTCATTATTATTTCCTATCAATAATTTCACAGATTAGGTTTTTAATTTTAGGAGTGTTTTAGTTAATATTATTTTAGAAAGTTTTCACCACTGGAAACTTACTTTAGGTATTTGTTTAAAAAGAGCACAGTAGAATTGTTGATAGACTGAAAATCACTAAATTGGAATATTTAAAAGGCTAGAGTTTCATTTTTAAAATTATGTTAAAATTTTTAAGAGTTTGTGAATATAACTTTCACTAAAAGATCAAACTCTAAATATCTACATGTGTACTCACGATTTTACTCTTTACAAAAATTAAGGTATACGTAGATCTGAATTACAACAATTTCCACTGCGCAGATGAGATTTCATAGTCTTTATTCCCAGCGTCCTACACTTGGATTGGAACATAAATTAACCTCTTCTATTACACTGTTACCAAGGATATGTCTCAGTAATACTAATTTCTAAAGCTAGAGCTGAAGTTTTTAGATGTCCTTTTCTTGGCATTTACCTGCTAACTTCTTAATCTATAAATGTACCAACTGTTTAGGATCATGTGAACATTATCTTCACTTTCTTTTAGAATGAATATATAAGGAAATGCAATGAACAAGTTGCCTGATAAAATTTTTGTTTGAAATTGTAATTGAATGTGTGTGTGGGGGGTGGGTGGAGAGGGAGTATAGTGTAATTTGTCTAAAGGTAGAGGAAAGTTTAAATACCTTCTCAATCTCTCCAGACTCAAGATACTATTGCCATTGAATGAAAAAGTCCACACTGTTTAGAATGACTTCCTACAGGGATGCCTGGGTGGCTCAGTTGGTTAAGCAGCTGCCTTCGGCTCAGTCAGGTCATGATCCCAGCATCCTGGGATCGAGTCCCACATCGGGCTCCTTGCTTGGCAGGGAGCCTGCTTCTCCCTCTGCCTCTGCCTGCCCCTCTGTCTGCCTGTGCTGGCTATCTCTCTCTCTCTCACACAAATAAATAAATAAAATCTTTAAAAAAAAATAAAAAAAGAATGACTTCCTACAGCTTACAATGGGATACTCCCTTTGGGTTAATATATTTAAAAATATGAAAACTGGAAAAAAAATATGAAAACTGGAAATTATTCACAGATAAATATTTAAGGGAAATTAAATCACATGTAGCAAAAAAACAAAACACAAAAACCTTGTACATAAACTATATATCAACAACAAAATTTATACATAAAATATAAATAACAGTAGTATCAACAGTAACCAATGTTGGTGGGATAGTAGATTGGAGGTACACTTTGAAACTTAGCTTGGCTCTGCAGTTCCCTTTGACAGAGAAATTTCATCTCTAGAAATATACTTTACAGATATCCCACCTTTACAGATCTCTCACCTAAGTATGCAGCGATATTTGTACAAAGATGTATTTACAAGTAGCAAAACACAAAACATCCTTCAACAGAGAACAGGTTAGATAAGGTATATCTGCGTGTATTGCTATGCAAACATGTCTAACAAGTAAAAAATTTAAAATTTTTATTTGTATAACTTAAAAGTTATAGTATGATCTTATGTTAAAATCTAGATGTATGCATGAGCATGCTTTGTATATGCTTATTTTTGAAGGATACATAAGGAACTATGAGAGAAGTTAACCTCTAGAAGTTAATGGGGGTTTGATGGGAAGGGAAACTTTTACTTTCTATGTTACTCTTTTGTGCTGTTAAAGTATTTTTAACAGTTTGTATCACGTTTATAATCTTCAAATATAAAATTACACTCAAAATTAAGCCAACAATCAAAAATATCTCTACACCCTGCCCCCCAAAATCCCACCAAGCCACTATATAACTTGAAAGGTGGCATAGTGGATCTTTGTTTTTATAATAGTATCTTTATCCAGAAAATGATTGGAAGATATAGTTGCTAGTTTCTATAAGTAAATGATTACAGTATTGATGCTTTCATAGGGGGAGAAATGCTGATATTTTTAAATGTTATATTACAGTTGGAAATTATAATGTTATAATTATAATGTTCTAACATTATAACTATAATGTTCTAATAAGAGACTGCTTAGAATCTGGACCACTCCAGTGATATCTGTAGGAATCCTTAAAGTGAGTTCATTTTATACTAAGTGAGAGCCTTTGCTGAACTTAGATATACATTCTCAGGATTAGAATTTCTTTGTAATGTTGCATATAAAATTTTAATTTTTGGTATATATGTAAATTTTATACATTTAGTGTTGCTTATACAGACATGTATAATATGCTATATATAACATAAAATATATGGGAATCCTGTTTTATTGAATGAGCAATATCTAAATGTTAATGGAAGAAATTTACTTTTTTTTTAATGGAGGAAATTTTCATACGTGGCTTGTCTTTAGCAATATAATTTTATATTTTTTGAGCAATATAATTTTATATTTTTTGTAAGATTTTGTTTGTAAATAATCTCTATACCCAGTGTGGGGCTTGAACTCACAACTCCATGATCAAGAGTCCCACACTCCACTGACTGAGTCAGCCAAGCACCCCTAGCAATATAATTTTAAAGTACAACAATTTTGGGGGGCTCCTGGGTGGCTCAGTCAGTTGAGCATCCAACTCTTGATTTAAGCTCAGGTCATGATTTTGGGGTCATGAGATGGAGCCCCACATTGGTCTAAAATTAAAGTACAACCATTTTTAATAAAACTTATTCCAGTAATTACACAATTTTTTTTACCACAGTTGCTTTTTAGATTTATAGCTTAAATGAAAACCAATGTATAGAAACGAATATTAGACTAATCATTAATCCTACTGAATTAAAATTTTGTTCTGTATGAATTTCAAGCCAAATACTGGATTCATGTTTTTACATAGAAATTTTCCTCCTAAAAGACTTTGGAATTAGAAAATGTATATAACAACAAAGAGCAGCAGGCAAGAAAGAGATGTATTAATTTGTGGAAGCAACCATGTGTTAAACAAACAGGGCAGGGGAGTGGAGGAATGGGTTAAATAGGTGACAGGGATTAAAGAGGGCACTTGTGATGAGCACTGGGTATGTAAGCATTGAATCACTAAATTCTACACCTGAAACAAATATTACACTGTATGTTAACTGGAGTTTAAATAAAAACTTAAAAGAAACAATGGGAATTAAAAAATTTTTTTAAAACACTGTTTTTTTAAACATTAAAAAAAACAATCATTTTTGTGGTTTTATATAAAATTAGCCTACGGATTTTTTCCCCTGTGAATCATCTCCCTCATAACTGTTTCTTTTGGTAGCAATAATAAAATTTTAGACACAAGCTTTTTTTAAGGGCCTAACACATGAATTAAAAACCAACATGTATTTATGTTCTCTGCTGAAAAAATAGAATGAAAATATTTTTACTTAGAGTGGCCCAGTTAGTGTAGAGGCACACACTTTGAATTCCACAATTCAGTCAGTGTCCCTGTGCAACTTGATCCTCTATCATTGATATGCCCAGATATACTCTGGGCTAGAACACTAGACTATGAAAACCTAAAAGTTACACTCTGGAAAAAGATTTTCTTCTTGCATCTTTTCCCCCAACAGACTTCTTTTTTGAATCTGTGTCCCTTTTCCCCAACATTTTTTAAAAAAACTATAGTGCATCTTAAAAATACTAACCTGAATGTGAATTCCTCTGGGAAGAATTTTTATTCCTTTTTTTTCTGGCACACATGGTGAATAATGTTTGCCTTATGAGAACTGAACAAGGAGGGCCCTGAGCTAATTCCCCCTCCTTTTAATTATAGCATTAATATCCCATCCATTACTACCTCCTCCCAAAGAAAAGGACTCACTCTGTTCAGAAACAAAAGCAGTCCTACCTGAGAACCCTCTGCAATACTTTGTACTCTTTTCGTAATCCCTATTCACTGGACCAATATTTTTCTCTCCTTGTCAAAGCATTAACTCAAAAAGTGATTTCCTCCTTCTTGGATAAATGGACATGGGAACTTCAGATTATAATGTGGAAATTTAAGAAAACAGTGCTCTTAGTGTGAAGGAAATTTATGCAAATTTTTAAGGTGTGTAAGTTTTCTAAATAATCACACTTTAAACAGGAATGAGCTTTTATTTATTGTTAAGCAGGCCTTCATGAAACATGATTATCGTTGGAAAACTGAATTCCACTGACTTTAGTATTGACCGCTTTTCCTGGGACAGTGATTTCTGTCAGTATTAACATTAGGTAATTTGTCACCTTAATCAGAATTCATTAACAATTTAGTTTCTGAGGAGTCTCTCTTTAAGGTCAATTAAATAAAAATGTGAAAGCCAGTATTGTTAGGATTTCTGCTACATAATAGTCAAATTATTTTATGTTTAGCCCCTTTGATTAAAAGTAATGGTCAAAGATGTTGAAGCCCTGGAAGGTGATTTTGAAGATGGAGCAGTACTGGAGCTATCCAGGCAGCAATCAGAAACAATTAGGAAAAATGTACCAAATGCTTCATTCTTTCTCTAGGCTAGACAAATTACATTTAATATTTCAGGCTTGTTGCATTTTAAAATAAAGGCCTCCAATGAAGCAATTTTCAAGACAACTCCAATCAAAAGATATTGCTTAAAATTTTCTTATTGCCATAGAAATGAAAAGAGTGATTGTCTATGCTGATTAACTTGAAGATTGCTTTGGGAAGAATTTGACAGTTTTGTAACAGCCCCGTTATAATTTACAACCCATGAAGAAGAATTGAATACTACGCTGAGTATCAGGATAGTTTAAATCTTCCTTTTTATTTGATAATTTTATTCTAGTACTTTAACATAAAGAGAGTACCTTATAATATGTATTTTAATACATATATAATTGATTTTTATCATGATTCTTTAAAATTATTCTCAATTAGATCAAACAGAAAATATATAGCATAATATGTGTACCAAAAATATTTGGTGATTCCTAGCATGAAAAGTTTTGTCAGTTTGGCAGGTACAAAGATGAAAAAGAAAAATTACTTAATGTCAAGGAACTCACAGTTTAATGGCTAGAAAATTCACACACAAAAAAACAAAATAAGACAAAGAAAACCTAGAGCCAATGACATTTTGGTTACGATGAGTTGAGAGTGGCTGATATTATTTTGTTTGCTTATACATAAATGCTAAATAGAGGTTGTATCTACCCAATACCACAAAAGATGGCAAGTTAGGAAAGTGACCCCACAATACTATTTTATGTATAGAATGAAAGGTTATAATTGAGTGAAATTACATTATACCTGGCAATGAATAGGAAAATGTTTACATACCAAGAAAGATCTTTATGCTGGCAAGAAGATTCATTTTTTAATGGACCTTCTGATTTGTTGGCCAAATTTTTTATTGCTTTAAAGTAGTTTAAGCCAGTCTAAAAAGCACTGGCTACCATAAATTAGCAAACAAAATAAAATTCAGGAATGGCGAGGATTCCGTTAAATGGCATTCTTATTTACCCATTCATGAATTCAATTAGTAAACATGTATTGTGTGTTTACCAGGTGATAGGCAGCTTGTAAGGGAATTAGAGATGAATGGAAGGATAACTCCCTCCAGTCATGGGTCACTGTGGTGACACTGCTAGGGTAATACAAACTGTCATGGTCCCTTTGGAAATAAATTTAGTGATATTTGTCAACAACTCTAGTGTGAACTTTTTAATATTAATACCTTCCTATGGAAAGTATTCAACAGAAAAAAAAGGATTTATGAACATATGTATTTGTATATTTCTAATGATGTAAAATTGGAAGCAACTTGAATGTTCAAAGTTTCAATGACTAAGAAAGCAATAATATTTCTTTCCTTTGGCTGAATATAATATAGACATTAAAATGATAAATTGGGGCTTTGTAGTAATGTCATGGAAAATGCTTAGATGTATAATGGAGGAAAAGTTCAAAAATTATATAAAGTATTACAGTTCTATAAAAATATACAAATGAGAGCTTTTGGATTTTAGAAAATAATAGCTGTTTTAACATAGTTAGATGATCATTTAAGTGTTTGTTTTTGAAATGTATTTTATTTAAAAATAAGACATTTTAATGTATAAAAGTAGTTCTCAGTTGAACTCTTGGGCATTGCCTGTGGGATTATAAAATGGTGCAGCTGCTGTGGAAAATGGTATAGTGTCTCCTCAAAAAATTAAACATAGAATTACTATATAATTCAGAAATTCTACTTCTAGATACCCCAAAGAAGTGAAAGTAGGGACTTGAAGAGATATTTTTATACCAGTGTTCATAGCAGCATTATTCATAATAGCAATATTATTCCATAAAAGGTGGCAGGAAACCAACTGTCCATTGATGGATAAATGGATAAGCAAAATGTGGTATGTACATACCATGGAATATTATTCATCCTTGGAAGGAAATTCTGACATACGCTGTGGCATGGATGGACTTTGAAGACATAATGTTAAGTGAAACAAACCAGTCACAAGAAGGCAAATACTGTATGGTTCCATTTATATGAGTGTAATCAAATTCATAGAGACAGAAAATAAAATGGCGGTTACTAGGGGCTTAGAGAAGGGGGGGAGTTAGAGTACAGAGTATCGGTTTTGCAAGGTGCAAAGAGATCTAGAGATAGGTGGGGGTGATGGTAACACAACACTGTGAATGTAACTAAGGCCATTCATCTGTACAACTAAAAATGGTTCTGTACCCTGATTAGTAACAAAGATTTGTAAATGTGAACCTGATTAGAAATTCTTTTCATCAGTAAGTTAAAGAAATGGCAGAGATGTTTGTGAAAGTTACAGGAAAAACTGTGTGTAAATGTTAAATTATTTACTTCTGCAGAGAAGAGCACAGATGTACAATCCAGTTATCTCTATTTATTTGTGGGGTCAGTATGATTCTTTATAGGAATAAGGAACTTCTGTATTGAACTCTTAGGTTTTTGTTTGTTTGTTTTTTAAAGATTTATTTATTTATTTGACAGAGAGAGAAAGAGAGAGAGAGAGATCACAAGTAGGCAGAGAGGCAGACAGAGGGTGGGGCAGGGGGTGGGGAGCAGGCTCCCTGAGGAGAAGAGAGCTCCATGCAGGGTTCGATCCCAGGACCCTGAGATCATGACCCAAGCGGAAGGCAGAGGCTCAACCCACTGAGCCACCCAGGCGCCCCTGACTCTTAGTTTTAGTCCCACTTTTCTCTTTGTGCAGAATAAACCTGGGTTCACAGCAAAGGATGGGGAAAGCTATGTAAACAACAAAGAGCTAGAACTCCCTAAATCCCCAGCCATCTCATACTTGACAGGAAGTTAATAAACTCCTTCATTTTCTCAATGCAAAAACCTTCCAGGTTGTGACTGCTGTAAGTACAAAGGATAAGTTACTATGGATACATCACACTTGATTACATTATCTGATTATATAGAGCACAAACGCTCTCAAACTTAACATCCCCAGACATTTTCCCAAGATAGAGCTAGCCAGACCATAAGTTACTTTGCCTATAATTCTCATGTATTCATGCTCATGAGTTTGGTTGGTTTTGTTTTCATTATAATATCCCTTTCATATGGTGGGGCTTCCATTGCCAGGACAACCAAAAGTAGTCATGAGGCTTTACCAAAACCTTAATCCTTAGTAGGTGGTATCAGCTTTCTGACTCCTTGGGTTGAAAAAATACAAAACATTCTTTGCTTCTTTTGGGTGTTTCCCATTTTATCTAACTTTTCTCAAAGTTTCTATGTGTATACTTCTTGAATTTACTAATCAAACTCATTTTATTTCTACTAACATTGATAAAAACCAATCTTTAATACACTAGGTTCTCTTTAATGTAGCTTTACTCAGCATTTTATACACTGAACTCATACATGAATTACTTTTGAGTGTTTAGTAAAGACATGAAAATCTCCATGTAAGAACTTCTAGATTAAAATAGGTGAATGAATCACTGTCCCCAATTTCTAACAAAATAACAACTACAGGGGCACCTGGATGGCTCAGTGGGTTAAGCCTCTGCCTTCGGCTCAGGTCAGGTCTCAGGGTCCTGGGATCGAGCCCCACATCAGGCTCTCTGCTCGGCAGGGAGCCTGCTTCCCCCCCTCTCTCTGCCTGCTTCTCTGCCTACTTGTGATCTCTCTCTGTCAAATAAATGAATAAAATCTTAAAAAAAAAATAAGTAACAACTACAACAGAAACAATAAAAAAATCTCCATCAGCAACCACAGAAAAGGACCTAACCATAAACTTTAAATACTAGCTGACAATAAAGGAAATGGAAAAATTCTGAAGCATGGAGTAGAGCTATAGTTAATAAGATTTAATAATGAAAAAAAAATAATTCTTTAGGCTTTCAGTCCAAATTAGTAAATTACCTACAATCAAGGGGAAAAAAGTCCACAGTAGAGTTGGAGGTGGAGTTGCACTGGGAGCTTAGTGAACTAGATGCATGATACTATAGATTGCTGGGCTGTACACTAGGTTTGGTGCTTAGTCAAGCATGGTTTTGAAGAGAGTTTTTTCAACCAGGAAAACTGATTTGTCCAAATCATCCACAAAATTCTTGGCTCAGATCACAAATGAAGATTGGTTTAAGGACAACTTTCTGGGCAGGTATTACATCTAAATGCTCTGAAAATTCCTCTGGAAAGACATTCACTAGTAGTTACCAGACATATGCTTTACTTTACTCAATACTAGAGAAATTTTATCTTTGCAAATTTGACAAGGAGTAGTCTGGCCCCCTTACCGAGGCTGAAGTTAATTTCCAGAAAAGCAAGTGATCGCCTGTATGACGCTTATAAATATATGGAGTTAAAGACTTGATTTCAATATTTACATGATTTCAAACTTTATGAACTAATTGTGCAGTTAGTTTTTTAATACTGTAATAAGAATGAATAGTTATTTTTTAACTAATTTTTTATTATTAGTTTCAGATGGTAGGGTTCAGTGATTCTTCAGTCTTATGTAACACCCTGTGTTCATTATATCCCGTGCCCTCCTTAATGTCCATCACCCAGTTACCCCATACCCCCACCTGCCATCCCTCTAGCAACCCTCAGTTTGTTTCCTATGATTAAGAGTCTCTTGGGGCACCTGGGTGGCTCAGTGGGTTAAAGCCTCTGCCTCCGGCTCAGGTCATGATCCCAGGGTCCTGGGATTAAGCCCCACATTGGGCTCTCTGCTCAGCAGGGAGCCTGCTTCTCCCCTCCCCTCTCTCTACCTGCTTCTCTGCCTACTTGTGATCTCTGTCTGTCAAATAAATAAATAAATAAAATCTTTAAAGAAAAAGTCTCTTATGGTTTGTCTCACTCTCTGATTTTGTCTTGTTTTATTTTTTCATCTCTTCCCCTATGATCCTCTGTTATGTTTCTTAAATTCCACATATGAGTAAGATAGTATGATAATTGTCTTTCTCTGATTGATTTATTTCACCTAGCATAATACCCTCTAGTTCTGTCCACGTTGTTGCAAATGGCAAGACATCATTTTTTTGATGGCTGAGTAATATTCCATTGGGGATATATATATATATATATATATATATATATATATATATATATATATA
>ML105597.1:0-40367 GCA_003697995.1 Taxidea taxus jeffersonii | reverse complement strand
ATATATATATATATATATATATATATATATATATATATATATATATATATATATATGTATCTCAATCACATCTTCCTTATCCATTCATCTGTCCACAATTGTTAAACTATGGAAAGAACCCAGATGTCCATCAAGAGAATGAATAGTTATAAGTGGAATTTGTGAATTGAAAATTAAATAAAGTGACACCAGAATACCAGAATTCTATAGACATTGCAAGACTAATATGTAAAAACTACTGTGAAGGATTTTATCCATAATTAAAGTTCTTGTATTTGTGAATACTTTTTTCTTCCATGAGACTAATTTAAAAATATGGCTCCCAGAACTGAAGTCTGTATTTCATGCTGCAATCACAACTCCAACCTCACATCTTGCTGTAGGAAAAAAAAAGGTATTGGGTGTCAGTTCCAAACCAGATGAGTAATGAATTATAGAAGATCAGCATTGGTGAAGCATTACAAATTTGCAGAAATCTAAGGCCTGAAGTGTAAAAGGAGGGAGTTTGCTAGAATCCAGCTTAAGAGGAGCTGGGGCCCTTGTAAAGGAATACAGTTACTACTAAAGCCTAAATTTTATTCTTCTCCCTCTCTTTGATAGACTGCCAGTGTCTTCCATTGGCTAAACCCAACTGCCAGATAGAAAAAGAATCCTGGTTGATGTTGTCCATGAGTCATTCTCTAGAGTCACAAAGCAGGAAAAATGTGTAGAGTAGATCTGGAAGGGCAAATGGAAACTAACACATTTTATTTCAGTAAAAGTGCAGTTGATTATATTTCTGGCTGTTCATTTTTCTTTTATCTGGTCTCTTTCATTTAGGTTATGTGGCAGGTCCCTGAAGTCTTCTACATTTATAATTCCTAGGGGAAATAATTTCATAGCTCGTGGGGTTGGCTCTGATACTGCTTTCTTTGTTATACTGATACTGAAGATTTGATAATGATATATAATTGAGTTTTTGGTCTCCCAGATGGTGAGGTATACTTTTATAAGTGCAAAAGAACATTAAGGGTATAATGTCATGAAAGAGAAGCAATCTTCTATGTGGGAGGACAGCTCTTTGATTTATGTCATTCTTTTTGTTACTTGTGTATCCTCTATTCTCTGCCAAAACATTATTCATGTGCTTACCTCTTTAATATATATACCATTTAGGGGTGCCTGGGTGGCTCAGTTGGTTAAGCATCTGTCTTTGGCACTAGTCATGATCTTGGGGTCCAGAGATCAAGTATCATGTTGAGCTTCCTGCTCAGTGGAGAGTCAGCTTCTCCCTCTCCTTCTGCCTCTACCCATCCCCCTATTTGTGTGCACATGCTCTCTCTCTCTTTCTCAGATAAATAAATTAAAATCTTTAAAAAATAATAATATATAGGCCAGTTAGCTGTGGTAAGCTTGATCACACATATAGATGAAAAAATGATATATATCAAAGGAATAGCATCAATTTTTTAAAAACTTACAAGTCCACAAATTTTAAATATTTTTTATAATCTTATACCTCAGTTAATCATTTTTGTTCCTTTCTCTCCAAATATCATAGAAAGACTCCAAATATCATAGAAAGACTCATAATAAATAAAATTATAAAATTCAGTGGGAAACAAAACTATATATTAATAACTCATCTCAATGTAAAATAACTTAAATGTTTAAGATCCAGTAAGGGAGGAAAACTTACTTATAATCAAATATGAATAAAATTACTTTAGATACCAATATTCTGCTTTGTTTTCACTTGATTTTCCTCATCTAGGCTCATAGTAGTATTCTTTTTTGATCTCTTGAATATAATTGAAAGTAATAAAAAAGTATGCAGGATCTAATATTAGAAACAACTACTTTTTGAGTTAGAAAAGTGTTTTCCAGCAAAAACTTTTTCTTTTTTTCATTTTTTGTTTCCCCCATGAGAATAAAGCTCTTTAAAAACTGTTTGGCCTTTATTATCCTTAATAACTATTTTTGATTATTTCTTTTCTAAATGTTGAAGTTACCTAAAGTATTCATGTTGTAAGTACATATTTCTCCTCTTAGTTTCTTAGAATGCACTTAAAAAAAAACACAAAACCCCTGGAATTAGCATTATATTGAAACAGTTCTGTGATACTAGGAAATCTTCACTGTTGCTGAAGTCTGTTGTAGCTCTTGTTTAAATCCTTGATAATCAATATTTGTCAGTTAATACTAAGTCTAAAGAGAATAAATATTTAAAGCATTTAATAACAGAAAAAAAGATGATGATTATGTGGCTAACATTCTCATTCTTTTTGAAAGTTAATAGCCCAACCTGTTAACATTAATAAATGTTTGGACTTTAGTCTTACTCAGCTTCTATTTATAAATGTTTCAGATGTGTTTCCATATATATATCTTAATTCCAAACATTACAGGACACATTCTATATACTTTCTTCAGGTATATTTCAATAAAATTGTAAATCATGTACAACTATAACCCTGAGGTGCTATAAATCATGGAAAATAAAATTTTATTTATTCTAGTTACTAAAGCAGGGAAGTGTATCATTTCTTCCCCCCAGGGCAGTGTATCATTGCATTCAATAAAAGTTTTCCCAAAACGTGAAAAAACCTCTTCTGATTGACTGCCAGCTAATTAAAAAAAAAATTAAGCCATTCAGGATGCTATAGTATTCTATTCTATGAGTTATGTGTGTTATTTTAGATTAGTTTTTTCTTTTTTAAGGTTTTATAATTGTACACTTGCATCTTTGCCACTGACTATAAATTAGCCTTTTTTGTTCTTGAAGAATGGTAAGTTTGACATAGATAGTGTACTGATTTCTGTAGACTATAATATTAAATTCTTAGAATTATATGAGACCTATGTGTTGTATTTTTATTGCATGTTTATGTGTATATGGTATGTATGTATGAAATTCACAGATGTACACTATATTGTTGCTTAAAAACTCCAAAGGTGGCAATTTAAAGACTGTTTTGTTGCTAATAATGGCTTAATACCTAAAACTGAACAGAGACCTTCACAAGGTCAATTAACCAGGGAAATATGCCAATTTTGACTTCATTTCCATCCTACTGAATGATTGCATTCATTCTCTTTAGATTTAAAGCTCTTCATTCTACTGTTCCTCAACACTCTTTATAGAATTCCAGCTTCCTTTTCACCTTTTAACAGTTTAACATAGATGGCTGGATCAAGTCCATTGTTCCAATTGTATGTAGCTTAAAAAGCTCTGCAGTATTTTACTCTTTCCATTGTATCTGGCTTCTCTGAGTGCTCTGCGCACTGCATTTTACTTCCTACTCTCTCTGCTTTTTAAACCCATTTATGCCTATTCTTTCTCAAGACACTTGTTCATCTGGGAACTCAAATTGACTTCTCCCTATTCTATTTCCTTAGCTAAAAATGCACCATTAAGGTTGATTGAACTGTTTTAAAGCACTTCATAAAAAAGTGAAAGAACATAAGAAAGTAGGCTACCAGTGTTTGTAAATACCCGTTCTCAGCCAAACTGATGGGAAGAAGTAAGAAATAATTGGAAACTTTAAAATGTTATTGATATTTTTTACAGATTAGCCTCTTTTGGTTGTTCTTTGAGAAACATACTTGCAAAACATTTTGGGGAGGGGAGGGGTGGAAGAGAGGGCATTAGTTATAAGTAAAGATGAAACAAATAGTAGAGCTAAACGGCTAAAATTATCTAAAACATTTTTTACAAAAATGTTAGAAAAAAATTTTAGAAAAAAATGTTTTACAGTAATAAGCAAGATGTAAAACATGCAGGGCCATGATAAAATCTACAGCTTTTAAACCACATGATCTTATTTTTTTCTATTCAAAATACAGATATTTTTATTTAAAAATAAATGAAACCAAAAAGAGTTTACAAAAATAGTAAGTAACCCTTTTTCCCCTCTTTGTAATGTTTAACAAATGTAACTCTTCTTGTGTGAAATATAGTTAAACATTTGTAAGTTAATTTGAATTTTATTCAGAGTCTATGGAAATACTTTTGTTTTTAATGATACAATATAAGAAATCTAATTTAAAGTTTTAAACTTAGCATTTCAGAATCACATGTATTTTATATGGAAAATGATGATGTTGATGAATTGGCTTTTGATATCCTTAAGAAGCCACATAGTTAAGAAAAGGCCTAATAAATAAAACGTAAATGATCAATAATTTGATTTCAGATAATTACCACTTTCAAAGCTACTTCACTTCTGAGTTCCTTTGAATATTCTATTTTCAGGTTACAGCATTTCGTGTTTTGGCTATAAAATCATTCATTTTATCTTAGTTGTAAGCAAAAATCCTCACCAAAACAAAATTTTAAGATTAAGAAAAAAGAACAAATTTGGTTTGAGAAATGTCTTTTCAGTAGTTTGCAAAACATTTTTTTTAAGGGGGGGGCAGAGGGAGAAGAAGAGGGAGAATGTTAAGCAGGCTCCACGCCCAGCACAGAGGCTGACACAGGCTTGATCTCACAACCCTGAGATCATGACCTGAGCCAAAACCAAGAGTCAGATGCTTAACCAACTGAGCCACCCAAGCACCCAGCTTATAAAACATTTTTATTCATTAAAGAGAAATAAAGAATATTATAATTCATATTTCTCTGAATATAAAAACATAAATGGATATAAAAATAAAAACTTCTAGAAGTAAAATATTACTAAAAAAATAATGGTGTTCCTGCTAAATTACTAGTTCTTAAAGGCAACTATGAACTAAAATTGTAATCTGTATGAGTTTTTCTTTAAAAATAATTCAATAGGGGGCACTTGGTTGGCTTAGTTGGTAGAGCATGCGATTCTTGATCTTGGGGTTGTAAGTTCGAGCCCCAAACTGGGTGTAGAGATTACTTAAAAAAAAATAATTAAGATCTTAAAAAATATTTCAATAATGAAGGCAAGTGCAGAGAGATGAATAAGAAAAGCAGGCAGGCACTTGGAGGTCACCCAGAAAATCATATTATAGCATGGGACTCTAAAAAACCAGCCAGTTTCTATCTCATAAAAAGGACTGATTTGATCAGATTCATTGAACAACCAATAGAACTTGGCCATAAGTGCTTATTTCTACTCTTACAGAACTATAAATAATTTACTTCTTTTTATGTAAGTAACATTTAATTGAAGCTAAGAGTCTAAAGCATGTCTAACAATAAGATCTAATGTTTTAAAACAAACACTTCTCATAATGTATGAAAGATATGAATAAATAGTGAAATGGCATTTTACTTAAATGTAAGGATTATTTTAAAGCTGGCCATGGGTGCCTGCAAACATCCACACACAGTACACACTAATTATTCTAGGCAAAAATATGTTCACAACCATAGTTAATTTTGTGCCATTAATCAGAGAAGTATAGAACTATAAAAATAGAAGTAAATAATAAAATTATTATTGAATAATTATCATAGTCATTCACATATAGATATCGGAAGATCACTTTGATATCACCTATATTCAGTTCAGCATAGTAGGCTCCTAATTTATAAAGTGTCCTAATTTTTAGCTTTCCAGGTTGTTTGTGGAATTGTTTTTAATTTAAAACAAGTCATATATTCATGCATATGACTGCATATAAAATAAATCTATCAAGACATTTGCTAGGAGCGAAGAACTAATTTTACTGTAGAAATTATGCATTTTCCCTAAGCTAAATACACTGGAAAAGAATGAATAAATAGTTTACAGTTTTTACATACATTACAGCTCTGCAAAAGCTGATTACATAGCACATTACTAATAGTCAAATGTCAATTCACTTGTAGAAATTGAATAAGTAATGAATTCAGAGTTGAAAAAACCCAGGATTTGGTATATCTTTTTTTTTAAGCAAGTTTCTTTATAAATGGAGACAATATATGTCATATCTACTTCATAGAGTGGGTTATTAAGATAAACCATGTAAAATATGGGCTAGTGGTTTGTAAATTTAAAGTAGTACTTCCTGGGATGCCTGGGTGGCTCAGTTGGTTAAGCGGCTGCCTTTGGCTCAGGTCATGTCATGATCCCAGCATCCTGGGATCAAATCCCACATCAGGCTCCTTGCTCGGCAGGGAGCCTGCTTCTCCTTCTGCCTTTGCCTGCCACTCTGTCTGCCTGTGCTGGTTCGTTCTCTCTCTGACAAATAAATAAATAAAATCTTAAAAAAAAAATAAAGTAGTACTTCCTGTTTTGTCATAATCTGTTGTGAAGTATGTTACAAATAATTTGTAACTATGAAATTCCTCTGTTTGTGAATCATTTACTTGAATAATTTAGGGCAGATCTAAAGTCACTCCTATAAAAACATCCCCCGGGGCGCCTGGGTGGCTCAGTGGGTTAAAGCCTCTGCCTTCAGCTGGGGTCATGATCCCAGGGTCCTGGGATCGAGCCCCACGATGGGCTCTCTGCTCCACAAGAGAGCCTGCTTCCTCCTCTCTCTCCCTGCCTGCCTCTCTGACTGCTTGTGATCTCTGCCTGTCAAATAAATAAATAAAATCTTTGTAAAATAAATAAATAAATAAAAACATCCCTCATGTCCAATTACATGTTCAATTAAATCCTTTTAAACAAAGGATCTCATTTTCACCCAAGAGTAATAGTTGTTTTGTTGAACAGGAAAGAAATGAAGTTATAGCTATTGCTTTATGAACTGCACATAACCAATGGCTTAACCCATCTAGGCATTCTTAGGGGAGTGGAGTGTATTACCTATCATGTCATTGACATTTGCTCTCATGGCAGAAAAAAATTGAGAACTGTGTAAATTATGTTAGTAATCACCCCCCTCATTGCTTTATATGAAATTATGTATCACATATTTATATTAAAATGTTCTAAAGATTGGCTCTATGTGTATTTTCTGTATAGTACCTAGCAATGTCTAGATACAAATTTGTATTATTTTTAGTGTTACTATCAAATTATGTATTACTGGGGCACCGGGGTGGCTCAGTCAGTTAAGCGTCCAACTCTTGATTTTGGTTCAGGTCATGATCTCAGGACTGTGAGACTGAGTCCCTGCATGGGGTTCCAAGCTGAGCATGAAGCCTGCTTAAGATTCTCTCTCTGCCCCTCCTCTCCTTTCCCCTCTTTAAAAATAAAAAAAAATTATATATTATAAATTTACTTTTAAGAAGAAATTCAGATGTAATTAAGAATATATAATAGAGGGGCGCCTGGATGGCTCAGTGGGTTAAAACCTCTGCCTTTGGCTCAGGTCATGATCCCAGGGTCCTGGGATTGAGCCCTGCATCCGGGCTTTCTGCTCAGCAGGGAGCCTGTTTCCCCCTCTCTGCCTACTTGTGGTCTCTCTCTGTCAAATAAGTAAATAAAATCTTAAAAATATATGTATATATGTAATAGAAATAGTAATATATCTCAGAATTTAGTAATACATAGTATCAGAATTTAACAATACATAGTACATAAAAATAAAATGATAAATCTCAAATATATAACAAATATATGGGAAAGATGGCTGCAAGAAAATATTCTGAATATTAAGTGGATGCTGAATAGTGACTTAATGTTTTTCCGGCTTCATACTTTTCTAATTCGTGAAAATTCCTTCTCTCTTGTGAAAGCTAATTATACTTATTTTTCCCACCCAGTTTATTATTTTATTTTATTTTTATTTTTTCCCGATCCAGTTTATTATTTTAAAAGACAACTGTCATTACAAAAGCAACAGATATTCAGTGTTTCATTTACACAAAATCATCTAAGAAAAAAAGCCGATGATACCAAGTTACTAATAGAAAAGAGCAGACACTCATCAGGGCACTTGAGGAAAGCAGTTGTCAAAACTAAAGGGCAACAAAGACATCTTCTGGACATCTTAAGAACTGCATAGTTGTTTTTTTAAACAAAGGATCTTATTTCACCTAAGAGTAATAGTTGTTTAAAAACCACACATTAAGAAGTATAAAATCAGTCTGTATTAGGTTTGAAATTTTAAATATTACATGATTACATCACAAGCATACAGCATTTAAAGAAAAAAAGATACAAGTTGTTGCACACACAGTGGAATTAATTTCCAAAATACCTTTAAGCCTATTTCCAGATAGATTACAAAATGCAAATATTTTAGTAAAACTTTATTTTCATATAAGGAACATCTAAAATAGTATGAAAACTACATGCAGTGTTGAACCAATACTTGGAAAATGGGCTCATGAATCAGAGCCCACTTATATTAAAATATGGTTGGCAAGTTAGTCATTAATTTAAAGCACTGTATTTAATAAAACAATGAAATTCAAAACCATGTTTGATTTATTTGTGATCTGTCCTAGTACTATACAGCATAATATTTTAGAAAAATTATTCCAGTGAAATATAATTAAGTGTTTCAAATTTATACGTGTCCACTCAATTTGAACATGTATTCTTTTTAGCTTAAAGTTGTTTCTAAAATTATATTATAATTTGGGTACAGTTATATATAATATGGGTACAGTCAACAAATTTTATATTTGAAATAGTACTTTTTTATTCTTAGAGCATGAATGCCTGGTTGCACTGACAGTTAGCCACCTTTAAGAAGTCCTACTGGTGCCCATAATTTGTATCGCTAAACAATAGGGCAGATCTGGTTTAAGCCCAATAATAGTCCTAAAAAAGTAATTTGTAGTTCAATGAGCAAAGGTCAACTTGCTTTAGTAATAGTTGTGTTGATAAGAAATGCATGCTTTAGTTTTAGGCAACTCCAAATAAGTAAATATTCAACAAATAGGATATGCTTATTTACTAGAATTACTTTTTTCTTAGTGTTTTCACATGACAGTCCATTAATTAGATTTTGTAACTAACTGCTTCCAATACCAGGACTAAATATTTGATTCTCTTGACTTTGTTTTATGTCACTCCTATCTTTTCAAATTGTATGATATAATGGTTCATGATTTTTCTAATATAGAAATTCAAATGAATAAGTAAGATAACCATAATGAAAGTTTAAGAGAGGTGATATTAAATAAAATTCAACCAGGTGGTAGAGATTATCTTCATATGGAACTGAAGTGCTTCAGTAAAGTAAGTAACATGATTATCTTAGATATTTTTTTCACTGACACTGCCTGCTAGTTTTTGTACAACTGCTGAACAGAAATAGGTTTCTTGGTGTGTATATTCATTTCTCTAGGCAGTTACATTGAATTTGATCTGGGAAAGTGGCTGCCAGGAATTCTGTCGGAAATAAAATATTTATGAGTCAAATAATTATGCCTTATTTTCTTAATGGATCAGCTAATTTAAGGTAATTCTGCAGTAAATAATTTCTGTATTTTATATGTGTTCAATTTCAAAAAGACAGTACAATAGAAAAATGACCCTATTCTTGGACATCTAAAAACCAGGTTATCCTGAGGACTTAGCAGGGAAGTCAGCAGGTCTACACTAGATGTGCTGCTGAGGACATTAAGAGATGAATTGGAGCTTGGCTACAAAGAAGCTGGGAGACAGCTAGGAACTGGAAATGTAGGTGGATAGCTGTTGAGCAACAGAGTGGATTCTTAATGAGAAGTAACAGGTCACTGAGCTGGCCTCTAGGGCTTAGGTCCAGACCAGAGGAGAGGCTTGAAGAATTTATAAAATTCTTGGTCTTTGTGATTTCAGAATTGAATTTATCTGTTGTTCCAAATATAAGTGAACTGCTTTGCATATTTAATGAGAAGTAACTTGGGAGAGTGCAATTGTAAGTGTTTATTTCAGTGTTCCCTCATATAAGCATTAGGTGAGAACTATTCTACCTTGACAGCCATTTCTACACAGGACTTTGGGAAAGTTTGGTGAATGTGGGAGAAGCAGCCTTATGCTATCTGACAGTTTTTTCCAGCTCTCAGTAAATAAATAATAGTATATAACAATATTTCCCATTTTTATACATGACTAGCAAATTTGGGGATTTTTTTAATGATGAGAAATTATATTAAAACAATAGTTTTACCTTCCCTCATCTGGGTTGCTCTGGTACATTTGTGCAGTTGGAGATGCCATACTCTGATGTGATAAAAGAGACGGAGAGAGATTTATTCCTCTGAGTTGCCGAAAAGCTATTTCTGCATGGATGCTCCGAGGATTATTTGTCAGAATGCCTGCATTCTTGTTTTTTTTGTCTGAAATTAGGAATTGTGAAACAATGAGAAGCACTAGGTGATAAAATGAATTAAGTAATAAATCTTGGTTGCCCTTCAACTGAATGTGTGCTGTACATATTTCATAACATGAATTAAAACATTTTAAATAAAAATACAAAATTGGAATAGATTTCTAGCACTTAATGCTGCTTAAATTTCTCTGAGTTAGTGAATCTACTTGATTGTTTCTTGGTGATTTTTAAAAACATAAATAGCTAGAGCTGTGTGCTATAATAAATGTAGAGATAAGATGACCATAATTTTCAGAACAAAAATTGTGGCAACATAGTCCAAAAATAGGAGACAGAGTATAGGGCTTTTCAAGAAAACCCTAAAAAATAGTCACACAACAAATTCAGAAGAAAGATATCTGAGAAGGACATGATGGAGATGAATCTAAGGTTGAACTACTGCCAAAAAAAAGAAAAGATATTGATGACATTCCTGAAGATAACATTGTACTGCTAAGGAGGCTAATAATTTGGGATGTCCAATTTTACTGGCAGTTATATCTACTGGACAAAAGCATAAAAATTCTCACTGTGACTAAAATCTTAATGCCATACATATGTAGAAGTATGAAAAATAAGTTAAAAAAAATAACATCTTAACAAATTAAGTTATTTTGGGTTTCTTTTACCTGAGTTTCCTTTAAAAATAATCACACAGAGCAATCTACTATTTTTAGTAGGTTCTTAGATCATTCTATAATTACCGTGATGTTCAATTTTATTGTCCCCAACAGTGGTCCCATGCAAAGTGGGATGTTATAAGGAAGGGAAGATGTGAGCCCTCAGAGGAGTAGCTATCCCCAATTTTACCAAAAAGATAGCCAGCAAAGATCTGGGATGTGGGAAAAAGTTTAAGTCTGAATTAAAATGTGGATAATAGAAGGAATCCTTTCCATACCTTGTCCTTTTAATGTACTCGCTCTATAGAGCTCTACCTCTTGAAACTCTTCTCTAGTTTTAGCTTCATGGTTTATTTGTGGTTTCAAGGATAAAGTCTGATCTTCTCTTTGTACCCAAGAATCTGTTGTCAAGGATATTTTTAAACCTTTGACTTTCTACTTTTAGCAGGACATAGCAATGAATTGGTTTCATATGCTATGAAATACATAAAGTCAAACAAAAGCTTTGAAAGAAATTCAAGAAATAATTGTGCAAGTATCATAAAGTTCACATGAGCAAAAGTTTACTTACAACGTATCAGTGATCAGCAAAACCCCAAAATACTAGAGACTCTAAAGTCAGAATGACCACATGAAACTTGAACAAGCCTCAAAGATAGCAGCTTTGCTCTTGTAATTTTTGGATGAAGGGTAACTGCTTGTTCAGAATCAATAAATGTCCCCAGGCTTCAATTATAGATATGAATTCACAAATATACTAAGCTACTTCACTTACTAGGGATTCTTATCTACATATAGCATTTCAAATGGATGGCAGTTATTTATGACTCTCAGTCATGATGAAGGAGTCTTTAGCTCAAGATAGAGTTGTCTGGTTCATGGTACTCGTCTAAGCAGGACCATGACCAATGGACTTTTGTTAATGAGTCCTCCTGAGGACTTCAGCAGCACCCCCAAATCATGTGCTTGTGTCCCCTAGTGGACATTGATTTGGCTTGTGGGCTTTGGATAAAGCCCATTATTGGTTTTTAGTCACATAGATTTTTAAACTTTGAAAAGCCTAGTGTCTGCATCCCCTTCCTGAGACCATGCTTCTTCTATCAGGTTACCTGAGTCTTTTCAATTGTACTGGCTGTTTGGGCACATGCTTCTGAGTTTCCGTTTCTTGGAGGTAGTCACCATAATTTTATTGAATATAAGTGGTAGTTACTAATGGACATTTACATTTCTTTCTTTGATTTCTCCCCCTTTTATTTTTTGCAGAAAGGCCTACTTTGTTAGCATTATCCTTGGGACTTTTACCATTTGTAGTCTGATTTTATCTCCATTATAGTATTTTGTTTTTAATGTTACTTTTTGATTAGGAATTACTTGTATAATTCTAGAACTTTTATTTGGTAACACTTACTTGTTTTTTATGTCCCTTCTGTTCTCAAGATGAAGAGAACACGTAAAGCTACTATCCATGTCAGGATTTCTTCTATTTATATCTTACTACAATAGAATTACTGGCATTTTATTCACAAATATTCATAGGCCTATTAATTATTTGTTATCTTCCTGTAGTTTAATCAACAAGTTATTTTTGATTTGATTTTCCGACATGAAAGCTTTTGCACTAATGTGTTGTGTGGCCCTTAAACAAATGGAAAAGGACTAAAATTCAATTTAGATTATTTTTGCAGTATTTTTCTCAGGAAATTTGATTTATTCTAAAATTAAATCCAGACTTTTTCTACTGTGCTATTACATGAAAAGGAAAAAGTGAGTATTTTGAATTTTCAGTTTTCATTTTCAAAAATTATTTACCAAAATGAATGGAGAAAAACATTTAAAAGCATATTTCATATCTATGGATTTTACATTTTAAAGTAGTAGTTATATGTTGTAAGATTATTTTAAATTACCCTCAGTTTCCCCCCCATGTGTATTTTAGATTAATTTTTTACAAGCTTTTTTCTCGTATCATAGGTTAGGCAGAGGGGATGAAAAGGTTACTTGGTACCACACATTAGCTACACAAACATAATGTGATTTGGTTTTCCATTGTTAACTCCAAACCATGAGATTTGGTACACTTATGTTTTTCTTAAGTGATAGTATATGGTTAGAAAATTAACATTTTTATTTCAGTAAATTTTAGAATATCAAAATCTTTTCTGAGCCACCAAGTGGCTAGGTTGTGAAAGTTTTGTAATAATTTGCAGCTGGAATACATGATGCATTTTAATCCATTAAAACTACTGGGAATGTATCAGCCAGAGTAGCAAGTAATTTTTGTTTTATAAATCAGAGTATCTGTCACCTTGCGATATTACCAATGCTGTTGTAAATTGAATTTACAGTGGTATTTTAAAAAACCACACCTCCTGTTAAACAACTTTTAACTATTTGACTCTATTACTATAGATTATGTACAAGTAACATCTAAATAAAATTATACTTTTAACTCTAAAAAAAAATTGAACAAACATGCAATTATAGGAAATGTAAATTTAAAAATACAATTTTAAGTAATATTAGAAGTCACAGTGAGATTTTCGTTTCAAATGAAGTGTTTTGTTTGTTTGCTTTTACATTTATTTTGAAACTCTGTCAAAATACCTTCAGCTTCAGGAGTTAAAGTGAAGTCAGATCCCAGGTAATGGCTAAATGCACCAGGCAGAATTACATTTGTTATCTTTATGGGAGGAGCTTTCACTTGGCCAAATGATCCACCATCCATTGGAGAATTGGTAACAGGAATACACTATATAACAAAAGAAAAACAGTTAAGAACACCTCACCTCCAAAACTCAGATCAATAGATTTAGTTCTTACCACAAGGTCCATTTGATAATCAATTTAAAATTCTTTAGGTCAGGAGTTATGTCTAAACTTTAAAAGTCTTTTGAACCCTTAACCTCCCTCAGAACCTTATGTTTTATCTTTTCAGACTGCATTGTACTCATCAATAGTGTGATGGCACTTCTCCCTTTCCAAAGGATCTTAACAAGGTAAGTGCAGAAAATGAGAATTAAGCTTTTCCCCCTTTGTTTCTTTTTTACTGAGCAGGAGTTTCTAGAGTCATACTTCCACATCTTTATTCCTCACATTACCTCATCAAGTGCCTTGCAGTTAATTAGTTTTTCAAAAAACAAACAACTAAATAAATGGGGACTAAGGAAAGCATCTTATAATAATCACTTTTAATGAATGTGCTAACTCTTTAAATAGTGTTTACATTTTAAGTTAGCTGAGGATTAAGAGGCTTTTAAAAGAATTTCAGGAGTCAGCAAACAGAGGAGAGAAGTATTTTAGGTTGGAGACTCTTGGTTTCCCTAGAATTTTATGCTTGCTCTGTCTTCATTAAGACTGACCTTGTTTATACTTTAAAAAATATGAATATACTGAATTTGGAATATATTCAACTTATTTAGAGATACAAGCTTTTGCCATTTGTGTAAAATGATCGATTTCCCTGTTTCAGTAAGTATTACCAAGAGTGCAGCTTTGTAATGAGCACTGAAGTATCGGGACCTTTTACTAAAGCTGATCAGTCCCAAATTCCCTAACTAATTCCTTTGTAGGAGTTTCTTCCTGTTACTAATCTAGAATGCTGTCCAGCTTTATTCTGAAACCAAAAGCACCAAAATGTTCTGGTTTAACCCACTGAGCCACCCAGGCGCCCCCAAAATGTTCTGGTTTAAAGGACAACTTTAGAGTTCATTTATTCCCTCTTTACTTGCTGTTAAAAAAGAAAGAACAGCAGTAATTGAAAGAAAAATAAATTAGACTGAACTGATAAACTTGGAAAGGTTTCTGTTTTTGTGTCTCTTGAATAGCTAAAAGAAATAATGGCTCAGTTTTGTTCTAGCCATGAAAATAAGCATTATTATTGAATCTTAAAATAGATTTCTCTAAAATATAGACTTCAAAATATCCCCTTTATTTTATTTTTTTATTAAAAGATTTTATTTATTTGACAGATAGAAATCACAAGTATGCAGAGAGGCAGGCACAGAGAGAAAGGGAGTCAGGCTCCCTGCCGAGCAGAGAGCCTGATGCAGGGCTCCATCCCAGGACCCTGGGATCATGACCTGAGCCGAAGGCAGAGGCTTTAACCCACTGAGCCACCCAGGCACCCCATATTCCCTTTATTTTATTAACCCTGTATAGATGAATTATAAAATAATTTTTAATAAAATGCTTACAAATAGAATAAGTAGAAAAATAATTAAGTTCTTATACAAGGCACTGATTCAAAAGGCAAGAATATGTGTCTAGATTCACTCAAGACACATTATCATATCATAGTATAGTAATGGGAAAAATCCAAATTTACTATATGAAAAATTGAAAAGACTAGCCAAGAAGCAAACCCTTTAGTGAAATACTCATCAACTAAAATTTGAGTATATATAGTATTAAACATCCAGTGTGCTCTGGGAATCAGTTTGTTTTACAGAAGGGATGGAGAGTGTTGGGTATCCACTGAGTTAGGTAAAAGCATCTACAGTAGTAGTCTCACCTCTTCTCTTCAGTATGCATTTTAAAAGTAATCTTTGTTCACTGGCTGATGTCCTTGCTCTCTGGCTTTCACTTACATTAGAGGTTCACTTACCTTCTTACTGCCCCACCCCAGTTTAGGTCTTCATAATCTCCCTCTTGGGTTATTCTAAAAGCCTCTTAACTGGTTTCCTTGCTTCCAGCCTCTTCTTTCTCAAACCTTGCAAAGGCATGGCTCTAATAAGTTTACTTCTTTGTTCAAAAAACCATAGCTTTTCCGTGTTTAGTCTTTGTGGAGGATGGTCATGTAGAATTCTTGTGGCCAAGGACGGAATTTCCTAATGATATGCTTTTGTGGCTTCTGTTTCTAATCTTTTTCATGTCATGGTCAGATACCTTTTTAGAGTTTGTAGGTAAGAGGTGCAATTTTTCTGGCCAACAAGGAAAAAAGCTCACATCTCCCTTGTTAGATGAACTACATAGTCTGGAGAGTTGAGGTCAGAATTCCTTCCTTCCCTTCCTAGCTTCTAAACTGAAAGATTTAATTTCGGTTTATAGAAGTGATATGTTATAGATTCTTACCCTCTAGCATTATCTCAGATATTGAGCAAGAGGCACACAGATTTTAAATAATTTTCTTAATGCCAAATTACATTACTGGAAAAAGGAGCTTCCCTGGAATTTATGTGTGTAGATGTGCTCTGTTCACCAGATCAAGATGCTTTTGATAATGACCACTAAAAAAGACACTAAAATAATCTACAAAAACATCATAGCCCAGATTTACCTGGTAAATTGGTTTTAATTTTAATTTACTAATAATTATGTATTTTTTTATTTTATTTTATTTTTTTTATTTGTCAGAAGGAGAGAGAGAGCACACAAGCAGGCAGAGAGGTAGGCAGAGGCAGAGAGAGAAGCAGGCTTCCTGCCAAGCAAGGAGCCCATGCGGGACTTGATCCCAGGACCCTGGGATCATGAACTGAGTCGAAGGCAGCGGCTTAACCCACTGAGCCACCCAGACGTCCCAATAATTATGTATTTTAAAAGGAAAAGTATAGATAATAGAAGTATTACCGAAGTTTTCTTTGCTTGGAGTTCAGAGAAGTGAAATTCAGCTTTAGCTCTATCATCTGAATTCACAGGAATTCCATCTAACATCTGTAAGTTAGGCAGCCGAAATATGAGCACATGGCGATGTAATGTTTTTCTGCAAATCTGAATAAAGTTACACATAACAACTTATTACTTTAAGAAAACTTTTATTTCAAAGATTCACTTTTATGGAGAAGGAAATTTAACACAGGTAGTAAAAATGACAGATAATAGCTAATTCGTTATAATAGACAATACAAATATGAGCTCCCTTTTTGAAAGTTTTCTCAATTCCCTATTATACTAAATGAAGATTCAAACTTTTAAAATTTAGTTTGTTTTTTTATTATTATTATTTTTAATTTAAATTCAATTAGCCAACATATAGTATATCATTAATTACAGAGGTTGAGTTCAGTAATTCATCAGTTGTATATACACCCAGTGCTCATCATATCATGTGACTTCTTTAATACCCATCACCCAGTTACCCCATCCTCCCACCCTCCTCCCCTCCAGCAACCCTCAGTTTCTTTTCCATAGTTAAGAGTCTCTCATGGTTTGTCTCCCTCTCTGATTTCTTCCCATTCAGTTTTCCCTCCCTTCCCCTATGATCCTCTGCACTGTTTCTTATATTCCTCATATGAGTAAAACCATAAGATAATTGATTCTCTCTGATAGATTTATCTCACTCATCATAATACCCTCCAGCTCCATCCATGATGATGTAAATGGTAAGATTTCATTCTTTCTGATGGATGAGTAATATTCCATTGTGTACATATACACACAGAATATATATACACACACACATACATACATATACACATACACAAACACACACATTGCCTCTTCTTTATCTAATTCATCTTTATCCATCCATCAGAACATCTCAGCTCTTTCCACCCTTTGGCTATTGTGGACATTGCTGGTATAAACATTGGGGTGCAGGTGCCCCTTCAGATCACTGCATTGTATCTTTGGGGTAAAGATCTAGTAGTACAATTTCCAGGTCAGGGTAGCTCTATTTTTAATGTCTTGAGAAACCTCCATATTATTTTCCAGAGTGACTGCACCAGCTTGCATTTCCACCAACAGTGTAAAAATGTTCCCCCTTCTCCACATCCTTGCCAACGTTTGTTGTTTCCTATCTTGTTAATTTTAGCCATTCTGACTGGTGTGAGGTGATATTGTGGTTTTGATTTGTATTTCCCTGATGCCAAGCGATGTGGAGCATTTTTTCATGTGTCTGCTGGGCATTTGTATGTCTTCTTTGAAGAAATGTCTATTCATCTTTTCTGCCCATTTCTTGACTGGATTCTTTGTTTTTTGGGGGTGTTGAGTTGGATAAGTTCTTTATAGTCTTTGGATACTAGTCCCTTATCTGATATGTCACTTATAAGTGTCTTTTCCAATTCTGTAGGTAAAAAGCAGCAGCTTTTTATCTTGATGAAGTCCCAGTAGTTCATTTTTGCTTTTGTTCCCCTTGCCTTTGGGGAGATGTCTAGCAAGGAGTTGGTGTGGCTGAGGTCACAGAGGTTGCTGCCTGTGTTCTCCTCTATCATTTTGATGGATTCCTATCTCACATTTAGGTCTTTCATCCATTTTGAGTTTATCTTTGTGTATGATGTAAGAAATTGGTCCAGTTTCATTCTTCTGCATGTGGCTGTCCTATTTTCCCAGAGCCATTTGTTGAAGAGACTGACCTTTTTCCATTGGATATTCTTTCCTGCTTTATCAAAGATTAGTTAACCATTAGCTAACCATAGGGTCCATTTCTGGGTTCTCTATTCTGTTTCACTGATCTATGTGTCTGTTTTTGTGCCAGTACCATACTGTCTTGATGATTACAGCTTTGCAATAGAGCTTAAAGTCTGCCATTGTGATGCCACCAGGTTTGGTTTTCTTTTTCATCATTCCTCTGGCTATTCAGGGTCTTTTCTTGTTCCATGCAAATTTTAGGATTCTTTATTCCAGCTCTGTGATAAATATTGATGGTATTTTGATAGGGATTGCTTTGAAAGTGTAGATTGCTCTAGGTGGCATAGACATTTTAAAACTGTTTATTCTTCTAATCCATGAGCATAGAGTTTTCCTCAATTTCTTTCATAATTGTTCTGTAGTTTTTAGAGTACAGATCCTTTACCTCTTTTGTTAGGTTTATTCCTAGGTATCTTATGGTTTTTGGTACAATAGTAAATGGGATCGATTCCTTGATTATTCTTTCTTCTATTTCATTGTTAGTGTATTGAAATGTAACTGATTTCTGTGCATTGATTTTATATCCTGCCACTTTGCTGAACTCCTGTGTGAGGTCTAGCAAATTTTGGTGTGGAATCTTTTGGGTTTTCCACATAAATCATGTCATCTGTGAAGAGGGAGAGATTGACTTCTTCGCCAATTTGAAAGCCTTTTATTTTTTTTTGTTGTCTGATTGCTGAAGCTAGGGCTTCTAGTACTATGTTGAACAACAGTGGTGAGAGTGGGCATGCCTGTTGTGTTCCTGACCTTAAGGAAAAGCTCTCAGTGTCTCTCCATTGAGAATGATATTCGCTATGGGCTTTTTGTAGAATGCTTTTATGATTTGAGGTATGTTCATTTTACCCCTACACTGTGAAGAGTTTTAATCAAGAAAGGAGGCTGTATTTTGTCAAATGCTTTTTCTACATCAATTGAGAGGATTGTATGGTTCTTGTCCTCTCTTTTATATGAATATGCTGGATCACATTGATTGATTTGTGAATGTTGAACCATCCTTGGAGCCCAGGAATAAATCCCACTTGGTTGTGGTGAATAGTTCTTTTAAGGTACTATGGATCCTATTTGTTGTATCTTTGTGAGAATTTTGGCATCCATCCTCATCATGGATATTGGTCTGTAATTCTCCTTTTTGGTGGGTTTTGTCTGGTTTGGGGATCAAGGTAACTCTGGCTTCATAGAACAAGTTTGGAAGTTTTCCTGCCATTTCTATTTTTTTTCTTAAACAGCTTCAGAAGAATAGGTATTAATTCTTTAAATGTTTGGTAAGTTTCCCTGGGAAGCCATCTGGCCCTGGACTCTTGTTTGTTGGGAGATTTTTGATGTCTGCTTCAATTTCCTTGTTGGTTATGGGTCTGTTCAGGTTTTATATTTCTTCCTGTTTCAGTTTTATACATCTCTAGGAATGCATCCATTATTTTCCAGATTACCTAATTTGTTGGTATATGGTTGCTCATAATATGTTCTTATAATTATTTGTATTTCTTTGGTGTTGGGTGTGATCTCTCCTCTTTCATTCATGATTTTATTAATTTGGGTCCTTGCCCTTTTTGAAAGTCTGGATAGGGGTTTATTGATCTTATTAATTCTTTCAAAGGACCAGGTTCTAGTTTCATTCATCTGTTCTACTGTTCTTTTGATTTCTATTTCATTGATTTCTGCTCTAATCTTTATTATTTCTCATCTCCTGCTTGGTTTAGAGTTTATTTGCTATTCTTTCTCCAGCTACTTTAAGTGTATGGTTAGGTTGCATATTTGAGACTTTTCTCGCTTCTTGAGAAAGTCTTGTATTGCTATGTACTTCCCTCTTAGGACCACCTTTGTTGCATCCCAAAGGTTTTGAACAGTTGTGTTTTCATTTTCATTTGTTTCCATGATTTTAAAAATTCTTAATTTCCTGGTTGACCCATTCATTATTTAGTAGGATGCCCTTAACCTCTTTAGTATTTGAGTTCCTTCCAAATTTCCTCTTGTGATTGAGTTCCAGTTTCAAAGCAGTATGGTCCAAAAATATGCAGGGAATGATCCCAATCTTTTTGTATTGGTTGAGACCTGATTTGTGACCTGGTATGATCTATTCTAGAGAATGTTCCATGTGCATTCAAGAAGATGGTATATTCTGTTGCTTTAGGATGGAATGGTCTGTATATATCTGTGAAGTCCATCTGGTCCAGTGTGTCATTCAAAACCATTGTTTCCTTATTGATTTTCTGCTTAGATGATCTGCTCATTGATGTAAGTGGGGTGTTAAATTCCCCTACTATTATTGTGTTATTATCAGTTAAGTTCCTTTATATTTGTTTTTAATTGCTTTATGTACTTGGGTCTTCCTATGTTGGGTGCATAAATATTTACAATTATTATATCTTCTTTTTGGATTGTGCCTTTATTATTACATAGTGCCCTTCTTTGTCTCTTAAAATGTCTATAGTACCCAAATCAATATATACATTTATTTTTTTAAGCTTTTTTTAAATTTAAACATATAATGTAACCCCACCACCCTCTCCCAACCTCTCTCCCCCCCACCCCCCTCAGTTTGTTTTATGACATTAAGAGTCTCTTTTGGTTTGTCAATATATACATTTAATGCAATCCCTATAAAAATACCAAGAGCATTTTTCACAGAGATAGAACAAACAATCCTAAAATTTGTGTGGAACCACAAAAGACCCTGAATAGGCAAACCAATCTTGAAAAAGAAAAGTAAAGCTGGAGGCATCATAATTCTGGACTTTAAGTTATATTACAAAGCTGTAGTCATCAAAACAGTGTAGTATTGGCCCCAAAAAAGACACATAGTTCAATGGAACAGAATAGAAAGCCCAGAAATGAACCCACAATTATATGGTCAATTAATCTTCAGTAAAGTGGAAGAGAATACCCAATGGGAAAAAGACAGTCTCTTCAACAAATGGTGCTGGGAAAACTGGATAGCTACATGCAATAGAATGAAAACCACTTTCTTACACAATACACAAAAATAAATTCAAAATGTATTAAAGACCTAAACATGAAAGGTGAAATGATGAAGATCCTAGAAGAGAATACAGGCAGTAATTTCTTTGATATCAGCCATAGCAACTTCTTTCTAGATAGATTTCCCAAGGCAAAGAAAAGAAAAGCAAAAATAAACTACTGGGACCCCAGTAAAATGAAAAACTTCTGCACAGCCAAAGGAAACAACCAACAAAACTAAAGGACAATCGACTGAATGGGAGAAGATATTTGCAAATGATATATCTGATAAAAGATTAGTATCCAAAATTTATAAGGAATTTATAAAACTCAACACCCCAAAAATGAATAATCTAATAAAAGAGGGCAAAAGACACAAATAGACATTTTTTAAAAAATTTATTTATCTATTTATTTATTTCACAGAGAGACCACAATTAGGCAGAGAGGCAGAGAGAGACAGGGTGGAAAGCAAGCTCCCTGCAGAGCAGAGAGCCCAATGTGGGGCTCGATCCCAGGACCCTGGGATCATGACCTGAGCCAAAGGCAGAGGCCCAACCCACTGAGCCACCCAGGTGCCCCATAAATAGACATTTTTCCAAAGAAGACATATAGACAGCCAACAGATACATGAAAAGATGCTCAAAAATGACTTGTTATCAGGGAAATGCAAATCAAAACCATAATGAGATATCAACTCACACCTGTCAGAATGGTTAAAATCAACAACACAAGAAACAACAAATGTTGGCGAGGATGAGGAGAAAAGGGAATCCTCTTACACAGTGGAACTACCCTATGATCCAGCAATCACCCTTCTAGGTATTTACCTAAAGAATACAAAAGCAGTAATTCAAAGGCATAAATGCACCCTAATATTTATAGCAGCATTATGTACAATCATCAAATTATGGAAACAGCCCAAGTGTCCACTGATTGATGAATGGATAAAGAGGATGTGTGTGTATGTATATATACATATTTACATATTTATGTATATACACAATGGAATATTAGTCATAAAAAAGAAAGAAATCTTGCCATTTTCAATGACATGGATGGAGCTAGACAGATCCATGCAAAGTGAAATAAGTCAGTCAGAGAAAGACAAATACCATATGATTTTACTCATATGTGGAATTTAAGAAACAAACAAACAAGCAAGGAAAAAACAAGGGAGAGAGAGAAGTAAAGCAAGAAACAGATTCTTTTTTTTTTTTTTTAAAGATTTTATTTATTTATTTATTTGACAGACGGAGATCACAAGTAGGTGGAGAGGCAGGCAGAGAGAGAGAGGAGGAAGCAGGCTCCCCAACGAGCAGAGAGCCCGATGTGGGGCTCGATCCCAGGACCCTGGGATCATGACCTGAGCCGAAGGCAGAGGCTTTAACCCACTGAGCCACCCAGGCGCCCCAAGAAACAGATTCTTAACTATAGAGAACAAACTGATGGTTATTACCAGAAGGGAAGTGGGTGGGAGGATAGGTTAAATAGGCAATGGGGTTGAAGGAGTACCCTTGTTATATGAGTACCAGGTGACGCATGGAAGTGTTGAATCACTATATTGTACACCTGAAACTACTATTATACTGTATGTTAATGAACTGGAATTTAAATAAGAGCTTAAATAAAAGCTAAACCAAAGAATCAGTATTATGCTAAAAATACTTGAATAAATAATGTTTAAAATGTCAAAAAAAGTAAATTCCAAGAAACTAAAAGAAGGAAATAATACAAGGGGGGAATTACTGAAAAGGAAACGAAATAAATTAACCACTTGATAAAAACAAAATATGGTTCTTTGAAGAGATTAATACAATGGACAAACCTTTAGCAAGACTTATCAAACATAAAAGAGAAAAGCAAAAATCAACAAATTTAGGTATAAAAAAGATGAAAAAAACACAAATACAGTGGAGATTTTAAAAAAATTCATGAGTGTATTATGATAGTAATACACACATATAATATAAATACATATGTATTTATATATGATAGTATACATACATATAAATTTTAAATTTATATAAAATTTTATGTAAAAAAGGACAAATTTATAGAAAAATGTAACTTCTCAATATTGACTTTTGGAGAAATAGAAAACATGATTAGATTTGTAGCCATTAAATAATCTGAATAAGTAGTTTAAAATCTAATTTCAAAAAATACTGAGCCCAGATTGTTTAGAGATAAGGTCTAATTATCTGGGTGCGTGAGTGCCTCAGTGGGTTAAGCATCTACTTCCCACTCGGGTCATGATCCCAGGGTCCTGGGCTCTCTGTTCAGTGGGGTTTTCTGCTTCTCCCTCTCCCTCCCCCTTCTGCTTTTGTGTGTTCTCTCTCAAATAAATTTTTAAAAAAATCTTAAAAAAAAAAAGATCTAATTATCCTTCAAGGAACACATGAGTTTTTTCCTATATAAGCTAATTCATAGACTCGCAAGAGAGAGCTCCCAGTTAATTTTGTGATGCAAGAACAGCCTTAATGAACTTAAAAGAATAGCATAAGAAGACAATTATAGGATAATTTTACTTATTTCCATAAATACAGATATACTATGTGAAACCTTAACAAATTGAATTCAGCAAAGTATAAAACATGACTAAATAGTATTCAATCCAGGATTAATGATGGTTTAATGTTAAAGAGAAAACTACATTGCCCATTAGTCAAAATCCAATGACTGATATCCAATTCATGATAAAAACAGGTAGTAAATTGAATTAGAAAGGAACTTCCTTAAAATGTTGAAGGTTATCTACCCATAACCTATAGCAAACTCATATTTAATAGTGACAATTTTGAAGTGTTTTTTGAAGTCTGTTACCTACTATCAGTGCTTCTATTCAACACTTTAGTAGAGGTCCTGTACTTTTCTTAGTACACTAAGAAAAGTAAAGGAAATAAACATAAGGATTGGAAAGAAATGAGTCATTATTGCAGATAATATGATAGTCTACAGAGAAAATCCAACAAAATTTACAATCCATTAGAACTAAAAAGAGAGTTCAGCGAAGTTCCTGGAGAAAGAATAATATGCAAAAATCAGAACTGCTATACTTCAGCAACAAACAATTAGAAACATGTGAACAAATGTTCAAAATAGCTATTAAAACAATGGAATAAATCAAACCAAAGATTATTAAAACCTTTAAGAGAAATCTATAAATTTTATTGAAGAACACAAATTAAATGTAGGGATGTATATTCATGCTTATGAAGGGGAAACCTCGATACTACATATATTAGGGGAGACTCTTTATTGTTATGTCTTGGTTTGAATAGCTCTCTCTGGTGTGGCACTACTGGGCTCTCTCAGCCCCTCTACTCCTCTACTAGGAGCAGAGTGACTTAATTGATAAACTGGGAAAGATTAAACTGAGCATATTTAACTCATATTTAACTTTGGGAAGGAATGTATTGCTACAGAATGCCCTTTCTTCCTCCTGCAGAAGTTCTCCTCCTCTGTGGAAAGAATTCAGTTAAGTATTTCCTGTTACTGGGTGATCATGATTGCTATTTCTGGGATCCATTAGCAAGACTGTTTGGCTTTCCCATGAAGCTAAGCAAAATATTTTCCCCTCTCCATCTGCCACTGTTATATCTGTCAATTTGTTCAGATGTTAGGTGAATAAAGGTGCTGCTTATTTGATCCTCCAAAACCTCCAACAGGAAAAATAGCAGATTTCTCCCAAAATTAATTTATATATTCCATGCAATTCCAAATAAAATGTCAGCAAGACTGTCACATAACTTCAAAAGCTATTTCCTAAAACTCACAGCAGTTATAAAGGGCTCAGAACAGCTGAGACAGTGAAAAGAGAAAAAGAGGAAGAGGAAGGGAAGGAAAATTAGAGGTCCTTTCTCTACCAGAAACCAAGACAATATAAAACTTTAATAATTAACCAGTATAATATGGGTACAGGGATTGACAATAGTCCAAAGAATACAATGTAGAACCCTGAAACAGATCCTCTTATATATTTTCACCAGTTGGAAGAGAACAGTAGTCAATAAATTGTGCTTGGATAACTGTCTGCACATATGGAAATGGATAAATCCCCACATATAAAAATATATATAACTATAACAAAATTAACTGATAAATTATAAAAGTAACATACTCACTGGATTGCCATAAACTGTAAGCTCTCTGAGAGAAGAGATACCATCAAGTTTTTCCAGTTCTGCCATATCCTATTCAAAAGTTAATCAATAAATTTACTATTTGGTTAGATCCAATATTTTTAAATATACACTGTTTTGAAGTAGTCATGTGTAAGTGCTGGATTATAGCTAGCTCATGATTGAATTCTCCAAAGTGAGCTTGAGTGACTGTATTTTTTATTAAGGATAAATCTGTATATTATTAATTCCAAATGCATGATTGGCAAAGATGATATTCTAACAGGGGAAACAGGCCATATAGCAGCACTTGCAAGAAAAGACCAAATTTCTTCTCCAAAAGTTATGGTCTAGGGCTGAGATTTTATTGGTTAATTCTCTAGAGGATTGACCCAGAAGTGTGAAAAAGGTGGTAAATCCAGTCTAAATAATTTTTTTATTTTTTAAAAGATTTTATTTATTTATTTGACAGGGAGAGACACAGAAAGAGAGGGAACACAAGCAGGGGGAGTGGGAGAGGTAGAAGCAGACTTCCTGCTGAGCGGGGAGCCAGATGTGGGCCCAGGACCCTGGGATCATGACCTGAGCCCAAGGCAGATGCTTAACGACTGAGCCACCCATGTACTCCTAGTCTAAATAATCTTAGATACAACCTTAACCATAAAGGAATATGTGATATTGAGTGGACTATATCCTGATATATTTTCTGGGAGTATATATAGTTGAAAATCTATTTTTCTAGTTTATAACTTGTCTTCACTACTGGATGGGCTGTTTATTATTAGGTAATAGTAATAATAATAATAATAAATAAACATGAATGAAAGCTTGCAAACACATTTTAATTTTTGCAAAATTATTTTAAAAAATGCTATTTCTGACAAAATTTAGGTGACAAGCCCAACTTTAGTTTGCTGCTAGTTTATAGTGATAAAATAAAGTTATTGATATGCGCCTATTCTTATTTGGAATGACAAATAGATATAGCCAGTTCAGCTAGCAGCTATAAAAAAAACTTAGACCTATTTGAGACCATTTGGAAGTGGAATTTGATTAAAATGGCTAATCTTTACAATTTTGATCTTAGAGATGTCATAATGGAGGACTTTGGAAAAGCTCTGATAGTCAATTATCTGTCTTATCTTTATGCATTTAACCCACAGGTAGTTCCTGTCTATGGAATCAAAGCCTGATTAGAAAGTATAAAAATGTGAAAAGTCTTTTCTTAATTATTTCCTCAAATTAACAGAGTTTGGCAGTGTTCACTAGTGAAGTATTTCTAATTAAAATGTTTGTTTCTCATGGGAGATGTTAATATGAGAAACAATGTTAAATTTGTAGAAGATAATGCTGGTATAAAGAGACATCAAGAAACAGAGTATGTTTATAATTGGGGAAGAGAAAAATTACCCATTTTTAATATAAAGTATTTTTTTCACAATGGAGTGTTGGACTTACTCTGTACTGGCTTAATACGGCAAATTTTCAGGAATTTTGTGAGATGGTGTTTTTGTTTGTTTGTTTGTTTTTTTAACTTTATTTAAGCTTTATTTAAACATATAATGTAACCCCACCACCCTCTCCCAACCCCTCTTCCCCCCACCCCCCTCAGTTTGTTTTATGACTTTAAGAGTCTCTTTTGGTTTGTCTCCCTCCCGATCCCATCTTCTTTCATTTTTACTTTTCCTACCACCTTAACTCCCACCCCCGTTGCATCTCCACTTCCTCATATCAGGGAGATCATGTGATAGTTGTCTTTCTCCAGCTGACTTATTTCGCTAAGCATAATACGCTCTAGTTCCCTCCTACACTGTTGGTGGGAATGCAAGCTGGTGCAACCACTCTGGAAAACAGCATGGAGGTTCCTCAAAAAATTGAAAATAGAGCTACCTTATGACCCAGCAATTGCACTACTGGGTATTTATCCTAAAGATACAAACGTAGTGAGATGGTGTTTTAACTTGAAATTGGCTGTGGTAGAAGAAATTATACCATGGAAATTGGCAAATGCTATTTATTAGGACTTTTTTCCCTGTAGAGCAAGCCATTAAACATTAACCAGCACAGCAATAGTTGTTACCTTTAGAGTCCATTTTCAGGATAAGCACTTATGGCAATCATGGTAATACTTAGGCTTAGATTGGGGCCTTTCATTTAGGGCAAGAAATTTTAGTGGAGTATTTCCTGGAGTCGTTTCCAGCCTCAGGTGATTACTGAGATTTTTGAAAGTAGACACAGTAAAAAAAAAAAAAAGAAAGAAAGAAAGTAGACACAGTTGTTTGATGCCAGATAGGGGAATCATTTAGACATAGGAATCAAATAGTACTGTAAAGTTGAATTAAATAACCCACCTTTCAGTTATGTTTCTGGAATTCTATCTGCAAAGGCAGGACTATAGGCAGCAATTTTCCAGATCTACATTATGGGTCATGATGGCTAAGTGAAAAGCTTCACACTGGAATCTGTTATCAAGGATATGCAGCTTATGAAACATTTTAAAATAGGTCAATGCAGGGCTGCATAGATCTTCATTTGAAGTATTGTCTTCCTAATTTTTCTGTGCCTTTTTCCCTCCTATTCTGGAGGTCTTTATCAACCCAAGGGTTATAATCTGATTGCCCATTTGTGGAAATTAATGCTGGTGTCAGCCTACCCATGTTGGTATGAATCAAGAGAAAAAAAACTCTCCCGTGGCACCTGGGTGGCTCAGTGGGTTAAAGCCTCTGCCTTCGGCTCGAGTTCCGCATTGGGCTCTCTGCTCAGCATGGAGCCTGCTTCTCCGTCTCTCTCTGCCTGCCTCTCTGCCTACTTGTGATCTCTGCCTGTCAAATAAATAAATAAAATCTTTTAAAAAAAAAAACTCCTCCAAAAAGAAAATCTGAATAGAGAGTTTAAGAATTTTGAAGAACATGTTATTTTCAGTAGAATTAAGTAGAATCTCCAACTCAACTTCTTACTCCTCTCAGTTAATGTTTTCCAGTTAAATGTTTGGTTATATTAAGGTACAATAATATTGTTAGAATAAGTTTGATGGTATAATGATCAATCTAAATTCAAGGAAATATACTATTTCAAGGATAAAAATAAACCATGGAAGGGTGATCATTAAACAATCAATACCCATTCATTCCATGATGTATGTATAATTTCCTATGATTTATCATATAGGTTGTCTATTAACTGTATTAAATTTTTATAAAAAATAACCTCAACTAGGCATTATCCTGCTTAAGTTATTGGGGAGTAAGTTGTTATAACACTGAATCTGCCATTCCTTCTCTTCCTTTAGTGTATTAGAAGGGTAGGGAGGTGGGGCAAGGACACTCAGGAAAAGCAAGTTACCTGATCTAATCTCTTTGTAATTATGCTGGCAAATAGCTGTGCTGTCAAATAGACCAATGATACTCACTAGGAAAAAGGTCTTTAATATATGAATTATTTTAAGCAGGATCTCCCTGGTTAAGGAGTGCTTATAGTAAAGGAAACTACAACTACAGAATTATCAGACATGGCTCCCTGTAAAATATCACATAACCTCAAGTATAAAATGGGAGGCATTTCATAAATGAAATACTTCCTTGTTATATGAGATCAATCACACAAAATCTCACTTGGAGATCTTATATTTTAATCTAAGCTAGAGAGTATATAGAAAGAAAGGACCTGAGAAGCCACAGGAATGTCCCACACCCTGTGTATCCGTGAAATTATAGTAAAACTTGATACTGGGTAAGATCTCCTATGCATGTTAAATCTGATATGACAATCCTTTGTGTCAGCTTAGTTGCTATCACTGGAAAGATTTTCCATAGAATTACAATTTTCCTAGTTCAGATCTCCTCTGGATAAAGCTTTGTAAGAATCATTGCCAATTTGGAAGCCTTTTCTCAGATGAAAGTTGTTTGAATCCTGATAAATTAGTTGTATGCTATTTTTCTCTGTATGCCTATTTCCTAGTTGCTGTGTAGGACAGTGCTCATGATGTCCTTCTAGTCTTGAACAGGCTTTTATATCACTCCAGAAAGGGCTTCCTGAACTCTAGCAAGTAGAGCCACAAATATTGATTGCATAATTACATGTACCAGGCATAGTTTTATATTCTGATACAAATGTGGACAAGATATAATTGGTTCCTGCTCTTGGGTGGAAGTCCACATTTCATTTTGTCTTTGCGATTGTCTTAGAGGTATGGGGAGAAGTAGTGAAATTGGTAAGAGGAGGGCTAACAGATCATCATCAAAACACTGAGAGAAATGTTAGGGCTCTGTAAGGTTATATATATCTTCAATCCTCTTATCTGCAGACTATATCAGAAGAGAGTTTGGGAAGGCCCAGTTGGGACAGTGCCTAAAGGAAATTGGTTGAATTCTGAGCAGGTAAAACTAAAGTAAGGGAAGCCCTGAGTGGGTAGAGATGGAATATTAAAGCCAAGTCAAGGTCCATTACCAAGAACTGATTCAGGGGGGCCTGGGTGGCTCAGTGGGTTAAGCCTCTGCCTTCGGCTCAGGTCATGATCTCAGGGTCCTGGGATCAAGCCCTGCATTGAGCTCTCTGTTTGGTAGGGAGCGTGCTTCCCCCTCTCTCTCTACTGCCTCTATGCCTACTTGTGATCTCTCTCTCTCTGTCAAATAAATAAATAAAATCTTAAAAAAAAAAAAAAAAGAACTGATTCAGATGTCAGGGAGACCAAGGACAAATGCCAAGTTTAAAGGGCCAGAGGAAATCTGGGAATGAGATACAGAAATATTTTGGGCATAAACAATGAATTCTGGTACACTGAAAAGAAATTTAAAAAAAAGAAAGAAAGAAATATCTTGGGCCAAGAGCAGTCCAGAACAAGAGAGATCTCTTAGAGAAGATTGCTGAGAAGAGCTTAGAACATTTAGTGCTAACCTTTTTTTAGCAGGTGGATGCATGTGGGCTGGTTGGTTTAAAAAGTCTAGAAGCACAGTGGACATCTTTGCATCACAGACTATTTATATGCTCCTGCTTCACAGAGTATTCACATGGCATATAAATAAGTTAACATGCTAGCAAAGTTTTCATTGGTGTGTTTGGAACCTTTATGTTCAGAGGAGTTAAGTCTTGTAAATTTCATAACAAACAAAATAATGTTACCTGGATTTTATTATATCCTAGGAAGAGTTTCTCTAGTTTTACCAAAGGTTGTAATTTGCTCAGCTCTCGTAGTCTATTTTCCTCCAGGTGAAGTGCCAACAGAGAGCTTGGTTTGGCAAAGGCACTATCATTAAATGCTCTGATGCGGTTATGGTCCACTACCAATTCCTGAAGGACTGCTAAATTGTCAAGCCCTTCAATTTGACTGATTTCATTCCCTGGAGAAACACAAGTCATGATAGGTCAAGTGAGCCCAAGCCTTCTGAATAAAAGGTTACCTATCTTCCTGGAATATTTTTTATAAAATGATTTTTAAATAGGAAAATATTAAAAAGAACATATTTTCAAGGAGAAATAGAAATGTATTTATAGGAAGGTACCCTCATCATCAAATAATATTTTGTGAAATTTCTCCTTTATGTTTGAAAGACCAAGATGTGATGTATACAATGTATGTAATTGACCCAATCTATCAGTTCAGTAATGGAGGGCTAAAATAGTTGATACTGACAAAAGTAGATGTATAAAAGTGCTGCAGAAGATATACTTCCTGAGTATATTTGATTATTTTAATAGGTATTTAAATAAGTACACTTAAATATTTATTAATATAAATGAATTGTGTTTTAAGTTGGAAGAATATACCTTAATTGTGCTGTTATTTCTTTCTCAACACATTTTTGCACAATCACATTAAAAAATTAAAAATGAATTAAGTGGGACGCCTGGGTGGCTCAGTTGGTTAAGCAGCTGCTTTCAGCTCAGGTCATGATCCCAGCGTCCTGGGATCGAGTCCCACATCGGGCTCCTTGCCTGGCAGGGAGCCTGCTTCTCCCTCTGCCTCTGCCTGCCACTCTGCCTGTGCTCTCTCTCTCTCTAATAAATAAATAAAAATCTTTTTAAAAAAATGAATTAAGCATTCATTACATTCTTTGAAATCTCAATCCTTTCTTTATAACCTATGATTTCTCTCCACTGTAGCAGTCAAGCTTTGTAAGTATTAATGATAATGATATTAATAAGAAGAGGACCCTTGAGTTGGCAAAATGCTTTTATATGTGTTTTCTACTAGAGTCTCAAGATAGGACAGGGAAAATATTATCATTTTTAATAATCAGAAAACAGGTAACTTAAGTTACTTGCACAAAGGTATAAAAGTGGTAACACCAGGCCTAACCTAGACCTTTATATTTTAAGCTTAGTGTTGCTTCTATTATTCCATACTGTATTTCATTGACTATTCATTCTTCTTGTTTGTTATGGGCTGAATTGTGATCACCCCCCTCCCCCCAATTCATATGTTGAAGTCTCAACCCCTAGTACCTCAGAATGTGGCTGTATTTGGGGACAGGGTCTTTAAAGAGGTAGCTATGGTTAACTGAGGTCTTTGGGGGTGAGCTCTAATCCAATATGACTGATGTCCTTATAAGAAGATATTAGACACAGGTAACATGTAAAGGGAAGATCATCTGAAGACACAGAAGCCATCTAATAAACCAAAAATAGAGGGCCTCAGAACCAACCCTGCTGACGTCTTGATTTGGCCTTCTAGTCTCTACAACTGTGAGGAAATAAATTTGTTGTTTGAGCCATCTAACTAGTGGTACTTTGTTATGGGCAGCCCTAGCAAACTAATATATGACTGAATGTGCGATCCTGTGATCTTGAAATTCGTCTCCTTGAAATGTAACATATTTCATCGAATTTAAGACTACAACAATTGTTAAGCTATGTCAGTATTCTATGTATACTAAGAAAGAAAAACAATTGGTTAGGTAAACTATTACATGCTATCAATTAATACATAGCCAGGTTTCAGGTATGGTATAAAATAAATAAGCAGCAGATATCTCAAAATTGGTGAACTGTAGTAAATTTAACTTATTTTGTTCTATTCTTATGGAGAAGTTTAAACATCACAACCTTCAATAAAGTTGCTCACAGAAATAAATCACAGACTTTGAAACTTTACCAGTGCCTTGCTTATAAATGGAAAGGGTTTTTTCAAGTCACACTGAGAAAAGTGTCTCAGTTATGTTAATATATTACTTTCATGAAATCATGTGCTTAGACTATCACTTTTAATATTTTAAAGCCAGTGGAATAAAAATCATACATAATAGTTTCAAGTGCTGAATATTGTCTTCCATAGCATATTTTTGGCCACTACTCATTTAAGAATGTTCATTAAACTTATTATTTATTTATTTATTATAAATTTATATTACTTATTATATTTAAGAAAGAAAACTCCAAAACAACTATGTTGAATGTGATTTTGGGACTCTTACATCTTTTTTTCTTCCTTCCCCTCTTTCTTTCTTTCAGATTTTGTTTATTTGACAGAGAAAGAGAGCAGGAGCAGGAGAAGGAGAAGCAGGCTCCCCACTGGGCAGGGAGCCCCATATGGGGCTTGATCCCAGGATCCAGGGATCATGACCTAAGCCCAAGGCAGATGCTTAACTGACTGAGCCAACCAGTCACCCCCTACATTTCTTTAACTACAAGCATTTACCATTGTTTGAAAAACTCTCACTTACTTAACTAAAAGTTAAATTCTAGATAAATTTGACCCCTAACCCTTAAGATTCTAACTTCTCCCTACAGCCTCACTCTGCCCTTTCCCAAAGCTCCCATTTTCCCATCTTCTTGCTAATATAACACAGTAGATGAAGTGTAAGTTCATAAGCTCTCTCTCCTGGACCCTGGCATGGCCTCATCACTGCTTACATTTGTGTACTTTCCTACAGCTTTTGCCTTCTTGCCCCTTTAGATCTCAGAATTGTTTCTTCCTGTTTAGTCTTTAAACTAACTCGCCTATTTATAAAGCTCCAGATATGTTCATAACCTCTCTAGCCACGTTCTGACATCTTACCTTCTTTTTTAGGGACAAGCTCCTTGAGTGTGCAACCTCTTTGCCTTTACTGCCTATCCAACCACTTCCCTCTACACTGTTTTCACTTTGAGTTTTTCTCTTCCCACATTTCCAAATCTGTTCCTCTTACAGTTACTGTAGGTGGTCTTCTTCTCATTGAATCCAATTTTCTTGAAAAAAATCCACCATTTTTTTAAAGGTCTCATTCTTCCCATCATTTGGGTGGCTCCATTGGTTAAGCGTCTTCCTTGGCTCAGGTCATGATCCCGGGGTCCTGGGATCCAGCCCCACACTGGGCCCCCTGCTCAGTGGGGAGCCTGCTTCTTCCTCTCCCTCTGTTGTCCCCCCAACCCTGCTTGTGTGCATGTTCTCTCTCCCACTGTCAAATAAATAAATAAAATCATTAAGGAAAAAATTAAATGCAGTTTGGAGTCACCTTTTACTCACCCTTCCCACTGACACTACTCTAGCCCAGACCCTTTTTGTCATTTGTTGTATAGAAAATGCATGTGCTTTGAAGTCACACAGAGCTGTGCTTGACTCTGCACCATACCATTCACTGGTGCAAACTTAGGCAAATTATTTAACCTTACTGAGATTTAATTTCTTTTTTTGTAAAATGCGTATAAAATTATTTAACATGTTGAGTTGCTGTGAAGGTTGAGTGAGATCATCCTTGTAGACAAATACTTGTCTAATGACTCAGTAAATGATAGTTATAATTATCAGAGTCAACTGCCTCATTCCCTGCATGAGACAGCTCCATTCTGATTTGCCACGCTAGCCATGGCAAGAGAACATACCCCCCTTTTATGTTATTATATTTAAATAGACTGTCCAGGGTTAGCTTGTCTGCTTTTTTTTTTGTTATGTCACATATCTTTTAAAAGATCTGCAATTGTTGTGCTTAATTTCTTGTTCTTTTAAGGCTTAATCTCCTGTGGTTTTGAGGCAACTCACAGCACATTTGATAGGCAAAAAGATGCATTAAATTTTTGAAAATATGATCTAGAAAAGCCTGTCTTTCAGAAAAAAGTTATCATATACTCAGATCAACTATACAAATATCTCCCCACATGTCTCAATGATGGGTCTTCCAACCTTCCTTCTATGTCATTAAATAATTATTGTTAGACTAATGTTCCAAACTGTTTTTTCCCCTTCCACTTTTCTAAAGATTTACAATGCCTACCCATTTTCAATTGCAAAATGAGCGTTCTACATCAAACTAATCATGTGTAGAGGCTCTATAACTCTCTCAGAGAAGTGCATACTCTATTTTTATCAGGTCGGTCCCTTTTCAAATGTTGGCCAACAGACACCACAGTCATACTCGTGTGACTCTTCTCCTCCCCACTACTTGCAAAACTCTTGGGGTCATGCTCACCCTCAATCTAAATTTTACCAATCATTCAAAAAGTCTTCTAGTGTTTCAGTTTCTCTTTTCTCTAAACTTCTATTGCACTTAAGTTAGTAACAAATAGTTACTCAGAACTAATTTGTCTTTCTTTCAATTTTATCTTCACAGGTAGATCTTAAACTACTTTAGAGCAAGGATCTCAACTATATGTAATTACAATAATATAGGGTTTCTGTGTATTTCTTAGTACTTAGCCCAATTCTGGGTTTCATAAGTACTTGTGAATTACTGACTTGTTACCTTCTATTGGCTTTTTAAATTAACATAATGTAAAGTACATTATGACATAATACCATATATAACCCCAGACCACTGCATTTTCTAGGGCTAGAAATACAATATTCTGTAGCCCTAGAATATTGCATTTATATTATTTATGTAAATAACCCTTTTGTGATTACTAAAATATTTTTTATCAATCTGTTTTAAATAAATGTTAATGCTGATATTTGCTTATTAAAACAGTATTATCAAATCAACTTTTAATAATAAAGACACAATCAGAGAAAGACAATTATCATATGATCTCTCTGATATGAGGGGTTTGAGAGGCAGGGTGGGGGGTTTGGTGGGTAGGGAAGGAAAAAATGAAACAAGATGGGATCAGAAGGCAGAGAAACCATAAGAGACTCTTAATCTCACAAAACAAACTGAGGATTGCTGGGGGGAGGGGGACATGGAGAGGGTGGTTGAGTTATGGACATTGGGGAGGGTTTGTGATATAGTGAGTGCTGTGAAATGTGTAAACCTGATGATTCACAGACATGTACCGCTGGAGCAAATAATACATTATATGTTTAAAAAATAATTAATAAAAAATTGTCCAAAAAATAATAATAAAGACTTACACATTGACAGTGTTGCTACTCACCCTGTAGAAAGAGGAATTTTAAATTTCTTAGTCTGTTAAGCTGTAGTTGAATTAAATTACAAATTCCATTGTAGCCCAAATGAAGCACTTCTAAACTGTGCATTATTGGAGGTAAATTTTCACTGCTCATTGTATCTCTGAAATACAAACATAAGTTTGAGCCCATAAATTTAATTTCAAATGAGCTGTATCATAAAAAATCTGATTATGTACTTACAACAAGTTGAAGTTTAAAAAAATAATTTTGCTAGCAAACCAGAACTTAACTATAATGTTATCTTTTTTGTATTTTATATATAAAAATCACTTTTTAGTCTTTAAAAACATTTTTATGTGGTAAAGAACAAAGTACAGAAAGAGTTGTTTGAAATGAAAGGAAAGTGCCAGCACAATCATTCTAGAAAAAGAAAGATGTATCCAGATTGGAAAAAATTAAGTAAAATGGTCTTTATTTTCGGATGACATTATTTTGTATTTTAAAAAATCCTAAGGAATTCACCAAAAAACTATTACTTCACTAATAAATGAGTTCAGCAAGATTAATATATAAAAATTAGCTGAATGTATCCACACCATCAATAAACTGAGAATAAAATTAAGAAATCTACTCAATAGTATAAAAAAGAACAAAATGCTTCAGAAAAATTTAACAAAAGTAGTGTAAAATATATACACTGAAAACTATAAAACACTGCTGAGATAAATTAATGATTATGTAAGTGGAGAAATGATTATGTAAGTATGTGGATTAAAAGATTCAGTATTAATAAAATAGCAGTTCTCCCCAAATTGATCAATTGATTCAATGCAGTCTCCATCAAAAGTCCAGCAGGATTCCCCCCACAACCAAAATTTTCCTTGTTTATAAAGGAAATGTAAAGAACTTAGAATATTCAAAATAATCATTAAAAAGAAAAAAAGTTGAGAGGGTTTATAATCTCTGATTTCAAAAATTTTAAGCTGCAGTAATCAAACTAATCTGGTACTGGCAAAAGGGTAGACAGATCAATAGAATATAGTTAAGAGTCCAGGAATAAACTTTTACATTTGTGATCAATTGATTTTCAATAAAGGTACCAAGGCAATTCAACAAGGGAAAGGGAAAGGATGCTGGGACAAATAGATATCCACATGCAAAAAGATGAATTAGAGCTAACATTTTTCCTTATAATATACACAGAAATTAACTCAGAATGGATCTTAAGCCTAAATGTAAGAGAAAAAACATAAAACTTTTTGAATAAAACTATGAGAAAATCTTTGTGACATTAGGTTAGGCAAAGAGTTGTTAGGTAGAACACCAAAGTCACAATCTGTAAGAGAAAAAGTTGATAAATTGAACTTAATAAAAATTAAAATTCCTTTAAATTACACCATTTAAGAAAATGAAAAGATAAGTCATTGAGAGAAAATGCTTGTAAATCGTAAGATACCACTTCAAATCCACTAGAATGGTTGTAATAAAAAAATATAAACCGTAAGTATTGATGAGGATGGGGAGAAATTAGAATCCTCATAAACTCTTACTAGTAATATAGAATGGTACAACCACTTTGAAAAACAGTTTGGCAGTTTCTTAAAAAGCTAAACATGAAGATACCATATGGCCCAGAATCTCACTCCTAGGTTTCTACCCAACAGAAATGAAATCATAAGTGCTTGCAAATACGTCTACACAAATGTTTATAGCAGCATTATTAATTCTAGCCCCAAGGTGGAAGCAATCCAAATGTCCATCAGCTGGTGAATGGATAAATGTGAATGTGGCATATCCATCCAACAGAGTACTTAACATATTCAGCAGTAGAAAGGAATGAACTACTAACAGATGCTGTAACATAGATGAACCTCAGAAACATTATGCTAAATGTAAGAAGTCAGATACAAAAGACCACATAGTAGATGATTCTGTTTATAGGAAATGTATAGAAAACATAACTCTGTGGAAAGGGGATTAGTAGTTTCTTGGAACTAGAACTGGGAAAGGGAACTGACAACAAATGGACATGACAGATCTTTTTGGTGTGTGACAGAAATGTTCTAAAGGTGTATTGTGGTAATAGTTGTACAACTATAAATTTGGGGAAAATTATATACCTAAAATGAGTAAATATGGTATGTAAACTATACTTTAGTAAAGCTATTGAAAAATATGAATAGTCCCAAAATAAAGGTTATGTATAAATGAAATATAGCAGCTTTAATCAAAGTAGCCTCAAACTAGAAACAACCCAAATGTTTATCAACAATAAGTAGATAAACAATTTGTCACATAATCTATAATGGTATACTACTCAGCAGTAAAATGAAATGAATTACTGACACTTGCAGCAACATAGATGAATCTCAAAAGAATTATGCTGAATGAAAAAAGCCAGACACAAAAGACTCCTTACTATATGATTGCAATCATAAGAAATTCTAGAACAAGACAAAATGACAACTATAGAAACCAAATCAGTGGTTGTTTCTAGGGGTCAGGGTGTGGGGGAGGGCACTGCAAAAGATGTAAGGTAGGTTTTGGGATGGGAATGGTTTGTACCTTGATTGTAGTAATGGTTATATGACTGAATACATTTGTCAGAATTCATTAAACTGTACACTTAAATTGGTGAATTTTATTATACATAAAGTATACTTTGGTAAACGTGGATGAAAACACAACTCTTCCCTGGGATAACTGCAATGAAAGTATTCTGTGTTGGAGATAATGTATATCTCTTTGTGTTCTACCAAAAATGTGTTGGAAGGTGGGAGGTATGTCCTCATCTTCTTTATAAAGTATCTTTTCTGTTGGTGCTGGGGCATTAAATAACCTGATAAATGATTTGGGAACACAAACAAAATAAATGTTAAAAGAAACGTAAGTCCATGCTACTGGGTAAGGAGTTCTTTTGTGGGGTGATGAAAACACTTTAGAATTAGATGGTCATAGTGGTTGGGTAACTTTGTGTATATTTAAATAGTCACTGAATCATACATACAGGTTGAGATTATTGTATGCGAATTGCATCTTAATTTAAAAAACATTAAACATACAAGATCTTCTTATTTTCTTTTTTTTACAACATGGGTATGAAATGGAGGAAGCAGGGGAAAAGCAATGACAAAGGACTATTTTGAGTATCTTTTCATTTGTGACATTTATTTTTGGCATGTAGCTATTAAATAAGTATGAAAGTAAGAGAAATGTATGTTACTGCTATCACTAATGCAACTAACTGCTTTTTAAACTCCCAATCAAATTTTTTTGTAATTTTGAAAAAAAGAATATTAACCTGTTTATTTTTGAAGTTCCTTGTTGTCCATAGCCACTTGAAGGCACTTTCTGGTAGAGTAGCTGTCTGTTGGTCAAATGAGTCTGATGTTTTACTTTGGGCATGATGGATTCAATATGATTATAATTGAGGCACAAGACCTATAGAAAAAACACCTTATTCATCAGACATTTAAATATGAAAACTGCTGTATATATTTTTTTGTTTGAGATTATCAACATCCTAAAAACTGTTAAGATGGTATAGATAAAACTTGATCTATACAACATAATTTAATAATATATCAATGTTAAAATGACATAAATTTTTATATCCCAAAATGTTTGGACTTGGCTTTGAATGTGTTTTTTTATAACCTGACTTGCTGGGAAATAACAAGATTTCAAACAAAATAATGGAGACCCTAGAAAGCTGCTCAACATTCTCAATCTACTTTCCTGACTTCTTCAAGCCTGATATGAATGAAATAACTGTTTAGTTGGAGAGATCACCATTTGCCTATGTTTAAAAGGCCTTTGAAGATAGCTCAGCCAAAGGTATAGGACAGGAGGGAAAAAGGCTGCTTTGAGAACCTCAGTATCCCCCAATTTCATTCCATACCCACCTCACTATAGAGACACACCTTCCATCCAGCCTTACTGCAAAGTAAGAGTTACTGCTTACAAGACAATCATATAAAACTGAGCAATCCAAAAAATAATTTTGGAAAGTAATACTGTTTCTTGCTTGGTGAAAAAAAATTTTAGGAAGGCTTTAAAAATCTATTTAAATCTCATTGATTTTGATTTATGTTTCTCTTCTTTCATAACATAAAAATACATTTTAATCCAAAGTAAAGAAGATTACAACTTTCATTAAAAACCTTGAAAAAAAATCTGTGAATGACTCACCTTCACATTAGGCAGATAGATTAATCCACTGAATGAGGTAAGGTTATTGTTTTGTAGATTCACATTACATACATTTCTAAATTGGTCAACTGGAATCAAATCCACAGTTCTGAATTTAGATAAATACAGTCATTATTTTAATAGGAGAATTATGTAGGTGAATCATTCATGCACAACCCCCAAAACATTTTGAAAATAACTCATCTGACAAATGCTATGAAAAAGAATTGCCTTAGTGTAAAATGTATGGGTCAAATAATTGGATAAATATATGTTTTTGTCAGACACATAGATAAGAAAATGACATAGAATTTGATTGCTTTAAAAAAAGTCCATTACCACATAAACATAGCACTTTCATAAAAGAAACTTTTAAAACAAACATCTCTAATTTCTTTATAAGGTTACATACATGTTCATGAATTTGATGTAGTAAATCACAAGATTTTTCAGGCTATATGCTTCAGAGGATATATGTAAACCACGTTATTTCTGAAATACCAGGAAGAGGTTAAGGATGGGAAAGGAAAGGAGAAAGAAAGCAGGTGAGGTCTTTGAAAAAAGAGTTTTCCTGAAAATTTTTATGGCATTCCACCTTGTAAGGATGCTTTGGTAATTAAAAAGAATGCTTGATTCCTAGTCTACAGCTTTACAACTGTTCCATCTTCCTTTGTGCCATGATAGAGAAGAGTATAAAGCTAAATTACCTTGCCTTAACCACTTCTTTTCTTTTTTTTTTTT
>ML105595.1:15187-40151 GCA_003697995.1 Taxidea taxus jeffersonii | reverse complement strand
AAGATTTTTTATTTATTTATTTGACAGACAGAGATCACAAGCAGGCAAGAGTCAGGCAGAGAGAGGAGGAAGCAGGCTCCCCGCGGAGCAGAGAGCCCGATGCGGGGCTCGATCCCAGGATCTGGGATCATGACCTGAGCTGAAGGCAGAGGCTTTAACCCACTGAGCCACCCAGGCGCCCCGAGAAATGGGGTTTTTTAAGTGCAAAGAAGAGCAGGGCGAAGGTGAGATCGCCAGAACATGAGTTATGTTATGAAAGAATGAGTGGTTTGTGTTGCCATTAAGTAGTCAGTGTTTAGAAATTCGTAAGATCTAAGAAAAGGGGTGGGGTCAGCCCCTGGAAAAACAGCACACCAGGCTAGGGAGGCTGAACTTCTTTCAGAAGACTGGACTATCTGTCACTCATTCATTCATTCACTCATTCATTCACTCATTCATTCATTCATTCAATATGTACAAGTAATGATCATTCCAGGCTCTGATGATGTAGCAGCAAGATAATGAGAATGGAAAAAAGGGAATGACTCTGGTAAAGATTTTTTTTTATTTTTTTTTTTTTTTTTTTTTGTTAGATAGAGAGAAGAGCGAGCGAGCACAGGCAGACAGAGTGGTAGGCAGAGGCAGAGGGAGAAGCAGGCTCCCCGCCAAGCAAGGAGCCCGATGTGGGACTCGCTCCCAGGATGCTGGGATCATGACCTGAGCTGAAGGCAACCGCTTAACCAACTGAGCCACCCAGGCATCCCTCTGGTAAAGATTTTGAAAGTAGAATAGAAAGAATTGAGGAAATCGATGAAGGGTGAATTTATAAGGCTGGGAGTAGAGGCCAAAGGTGACCCTGGAAGCAGAGTACGTGTTAGAGCCAAGCACCCATAGAGCTCAGGAAGAATGGACGTGGAGAGGATGCGGCTAATGGACCACAGGATGAGCTGGATTCAAGGTGCCAAAGAGCCACACAGAGGGGCATGCCCACCCAGCCACATGTCAGCACAGCCGTGAGACATGAGGGAGCCCTCTAGTGGACCCTCTTGGAGCTCAGCCGAATTCTCTCACCGTTACCTTGTGTGTGGGACTCTGCCCTGAATTGGGTGGGGGGTCATCCTCTGGCCTTTGCCTCCGATGGCCCATATCTGTGACCCTCTAGAAGACTGTCTTCAGGCTCCTGGAATCACTCTACACATGGACACACACAGAGATGTGGTGTGTGGACCCAGGTGTTTATGTCTCCCTGGAGTAGACTTCAGTCAGTGATTGGCTGGTAGAGGAGAGGAAAAGCCCAGTTTTCAGGACAGCTATAGGGCTGTGGCTTCTACTCCAGCATTCCCAATGATATCGGGAAGAAAGCTCTCCTCCGTGGACTTTTGCCTGAAATCACATCTTAGGTCCTTCCCTGGCCCACTTCCCCTATTCTCCTTACTGATTTCTCCTGGGAGCAGTTCCTTAATAAATCACTTCCAAAGAAATACCTGTCTTAGGGTCTGCTTCTGGGGAGCCAAGCCTACATCCAGCACCTGTAGTGTGGTAGGCCCTTTGAAGAGAACACAACCTGGGCTGTCAAAGCTCACCGTCTGGTGGGGAAGCAGGTGTCTGCATTGATGATTTCAGTACAGTGTGTGAAGGGGCTATAAGACAGAGATGCTGGGAGGCCCTGGAGAGGCATGAAAATCAAGTCAAGGAAGGCTTCATAGAGGAGGTGACTAGACTGGATCTTAAAGGAGGTATAGGATTCTGTTAAGAGAAAAAATAGGGAAGGGCAATATAAGCAGGGGGAATATTAAACCAAAGTCAGCAGGTATGAAAGGGATAGGGAAATGAGGTGTAAGGAAGCTTCCAGTGGTCTTCTATTACTGGAGCATAAAGGACAGAAAAGACAGGGTGGGCAGAGGCCACAGATGACCCAGGAACCACCGCGGGGTAGAATTTAGGCAAGAGAAGCCAGTGTGGCCATTAAGGAAGTAGTCATGGAGGGAGGACACAAGGTCTTAGGCTGTCCTCCCAGTTCACAGTGCTGTCCCAGGGGACAGCTCTCACAAAGTCTAGTCCCCATCCCAGAGGCACTCAACTGCACCTACCAACTTCTCACCAGTTGATACTGTGACCTAAAAATAGGCTCCCAGGGGCAAAATGGAATAAGCAGAAACTACTTGGCACTTGCCTGGGAATTTTCTTTTCTTTTTTTTTTTTTTTTAAGTTTAGGTTTTCCCAGAAGCAGAGTCAGACAAGGATTTGAGCAGCTGGAATTCATTGGGGAGATGCAGAAAGTACCAGTAGAAGCATGGGGAAGTAAGACGGGAAAGGTGAGGCAGCCAATACAGGGCGTGTTATCAATGATCAACATGACCACTGCGGGCAACCAGAGCCGAATTTCAGGGGAGCTCTGAAAAATTCGGCGGGACACACACCTGGGTTTTCCTACTGCAAGAACAAGGTAGCTGGGGTATTTGTACCCCAACTCCCATTAATCCTGGCCTGAGGGCTGCTCCCAAAGAGTGTGAATTCCCTGGAAGGGAGCAAAATGCCAGCAGACAACAAAATGCAGGTACAAACCATTGGAAGTCAGGCCACTGACCCCTGACGTGGTAAGTGGCTGGGGCGGGGGGTTGCGCAGGACACCACAGTGGGCACTGTGCTCTGTGCTTCTTACTCCCCTCCAGTTATGGAGGAGAAACACCCCCTAGAGATCTGATTTCCCCCCCTTTCTCCTCTGCATGAAGGTTAGAAAAAGAGTCAGAAAGAATCACCAGTCAAAAGGGGGACTATATCAATCCAGAAGCCATTCAAGTGTCATTGTCCCTAACCTATTCGGGGCTGGCATATCTGCCAGTTGGCACAGATTCATTTCCTCACTCCATAAAGCAAGTGAGCAAAAGAGAAAACTAGCTCATAATAACCCTTCTACAAAGTCGAAGCACGATTTGACTTTGGAATTATAAAGAATCTCCTGGTTCTTTTCACCGGAAAACGCTAGCATAAAGTTGCTTTTAACACACCAAATTCTACTAATGCAGTGAAATGTACTTTTTTTGAAGGCCACCACCATGAGGAAACCGGGACTCTCTCTCTTTTTTTTTTTTTTAAGATTTTATTTATTTATTTGACAGACAGAGATCACAAGTAGGCAGACAGGCAAGCACAGAGAGGGGGAGGCAGGCTCCCCGCCGAGCAGAGAGCCCAATGCGGGACTCGATCCCAGGACCCCGGGATCATGACCTGAGCCGAAGGCAGAGGCTTTAACCCACTGAGCCACCCAGGCGCCCCCAGGGCCTCTCTTTTTAAGTCCATCCGTTTGCAAACTGCTGTGGGGCCTAGGAGCTCTGCAAGGGTGTCTGAGGCAGAGAGGAAGTGGGGAGGAAGAGTTTGTTCCTGCTCTGTGTCCCCGTCTTAGGTCCCCCTCTACCCTGAAGCGGAGCCTGAGACAAGGATCCAAGTTTGGGAGGCAATCGCAGGAACCATCAGGAGGGGAGTGAGGAAGGATTAAAGAGAAGGGAGTGCAGCCAGTACAAGATGTTAACAATGCAGTTACCACTGTGGGCAGCAGAGGCTTGCACCTCCTGGGGAACTCTGGAGCCAGTCCAGATCACACACCCACCTGAGGAGTGAGGGACCTAAGGTAGAAATACCCCAGCTCCCAGCAGTCATGGGTTGTGGCCAGCTGGTGGTATGTGTTAATTTGCTAGAACTTCCAGTTTATGGGCCAGGTGGCAAAGGGACTCTGGCAGCCAGGGAAAGCCCTGGGGGGAAGAGGGGAGGGAAAACGTGCTGGCAGCTGGAACTCAGTGGAATGAACTGACCTTGTGAGGGCAAGGGAACATGAAGGAGGCAGCAATGGCCTGGGATCCAACCACCTACTCTTACTTCTCTAAGAAGAAAGGCTTACATCTTACCTGTTCCATATATCTGGGTGTTAGGCTATTAAATGCAATAACAGAAATAAGCTAGCACAAAAAAGTTCTAAAACCTCAGGTCTGATCCAATGCGTGTATTTTACGAACAAGGACACAGAGGCCCAGGAAAGGGAGCGTGTGGCTCCCCGACGTAGAGCGGGGACCAGACTGAGGTCTCCTGAGCCACAGAGCAGGCCTCTCGCCACACTGCACTCATTTCAGCCAAAACCCATTTTGCTGCTGTTTCATTTTTCCCAATTCCATTTCTTCACATTATCCTCGCTCTCCGGGAACGCCCCTGTGACCTCGGCTGGACTGTTTCTCAGCACCAGCCACTCTGAGATCTCTGCTAGTCATATATAATGCCATTCTCTTTCCATCTTTATCCAGCTCCTTTGATGAAACCTTTTGTACATTTGCAAACAGTGACCAAAAAAGTAGAACCAGAGCACTGATGTTGGCACAACCACTTTGGAATGAAATGTAAATACTCTGTCACTGGGGGAACATGCTGGGCTGATAAAACAGCTTCTGCAAATACAATATCAAGGGGGTCTGTTTCTAATACAGCTGCCTGTTGTCTTTCATGTCTGAAGATTATTCAAAAGCCTTGGGCTGCTTCATACATTAATACGTGGATGTCTTAATTTATAAAACCATCCTGCATCTTGTTAATCTCCGCATCCTGAGTACCTGGAACTCTTTCTAGCACATGGTAAGTGCTCATAAATGTTTGCAAAATGAATGGAGAGTAAAAAAGTCATGGGCTCCAGACGCTATGCCTTATTCTCAAACAGAAACTGAAAGGCCAACTGCAGGAATTTTCATGTGTGCTCTGAATCTCAGTGATATGCTACGAAACATTGATCATGGCTTCCTTGCCAGAGAGTTCTCTTGAAGTATACTCATAAAAAATAATAAGTAAGTCATTCAATTATTAAATAAGTATTCATTCAGTGCCACCTCTATGTTGGGCACTGGAATAGAAGAATCAGAAGTGAAGGGAGGGGGTGGGAAGACTCTTCCTTCCTGAATAGTGCAGCCCAGACAGAATAGTGATCAAGTAGTCACACAAATTAAAGGAAAATTGGCAGCTGTGATAAGTGACTAAGGTGGCTTTAAAAATAATGTCTGCAGGGGCCCCTGGATGGCTCAGTAGGTTAAGCATCTGACCCTTGATTTCGGCTCAGGTCATGATCTCAGGATCATGTGATCGAGCCCCATGTTGGGCTCCACACTGGGTGTGGAGCCTGCTTAAGATTCTCTCTCTCCCTGCCCCCCTGCCCCTCCCCACCTCCGCTAGCGTATGCACACACACACACTCTCTCTCTTTCTCCATCACTTGCTCTGGGGGAAACCACCTGATGGAGGAAGTATCCATTTGGTCAGGTACTGAAGCCTTCCAAGCAGCCATGTGAGTGATCCTGGAAGCAGATTCTCCATCTCCATTCGAGCCTTCAGAAGGCTGCGACCCTGGCCAACAACCTGACTATAAACTCAGGAGGCCCCTAAGCCCAAACCACCAGCTAAGCTACTCCCATATGCCTAAAGTATAGAAACTGTGAGATAAAAATGTTTGCTATTTTAAGCTTCTAAATTTGGAGTAATTTATTACATCGTAATAGGTAACTAACATGAAAGAAGTGTATCGCTTCTCGGCCTTTTGGCTAAGATCAAGTGTAGCATGAAAGAAGTGTAAGATGTACATAGTGTGAAGTAGAGGGTATATATCCACCCAGGAAGTCAGGAAGAGCTTCTCTTAAAAAGTGATTAAGTAATAGAGGAGCAAGAAGGATGGGAAGAATAACCCAGGGAAGGGCAGGGACATGTGCAAAGGCCATGAGGTAGGAAAGGACATAAGTTGGAAGGGATGGAAGAGACCAGACTAACTACAGCATGGAGATCAAATGGGAGAGTGATTTATAATGAAACTGACATGGTGGAGGGACTCATCCATGGAAAGCCTTGAGACATTTGTCAAGGACTTTGGTCTTTATCAGGACAGCAGTGGGAAGCCTTTGAATGGTTTCAAACAGGGAGATGACTTGATCAGACTTGTGTTTCTTTCATGTCCTTTCAACTTTTATTTCTTCTCATGACATTCAGCTGACAACTTCCTCTCCAGGGACATGTTTTGATTTCCACATAGACTTTCTGCAAATAATGGAAATTATATAGGCTTAGAAAAACCTGCTCATAATTCAGAGCTAACTTCATGCTTACCCTCATCCTATACCAGTGGGTTCCAGTCACTGGCAGTCAGCTTTGAGAGGGTGAGATGGAGATATGGCACACACAGGAAGTGGAGGGCCCCCTTCAAGGTCATTTCCAAAAATCATGTGCCATTGTTAGTGCGTAGGTGCACCCATGCTTTTTTCAGGAAAAAGATCTAGGGTTTTTTTCATGCTTTCAAGGGGATCAGGGTTCCCCAGAAAAGAGATTATAACAAGGATTTAGAATCAGTGAATTACTGAGCAAGGGTTCTCGGGGGAAGTTTCTAAGGAGAGGCAAGGGACAAGAGCCCAGCAAGAATGGGACCTCATGTCATGAGGAGCCCTGGCATGATCTACAGGGGGTCTCTGGAGCACAAACTGGACCACCAAGTTGTCCCCATCTTATGGCAAAGGGCAAGACTTTGGGAACCCCATGTCAGTCATTAGCTGTAGACTGTTCCCATCAATCAATGACAATTATCTGGGAAGAGGTACAGTTTGCCAGATAAAATGAAATATTCCTGTTTGCTAAATATGGCAACCTTGAGCAAGGGGCAGCTGCGAGCTATTAGCAGTCAACGCTTCCCGCAGCTGGGAGATGGGTAAGTCAAGGGATCTTGGGAGGGTGCCCAAACAGGGTCTACCATAATCTGTGACCCTGAAAAGACTCAGAACACTCCATCTGTAGGATGGCAGTGGCTGGGTGGTCAGTAATGTCCTGGGAAGCCATGATAAATCCTCACACCTACAGGCCAGGATGGTAAATCCTCACACCTACAGGCCAGGATGGGGCCCCCGGAAACCAGGACACAGCTGCCTCCTGCTGGGCTGCACATCCAACTAACTCAACTTTCCCGAGGAACGCAACCCAAACCCAGAACTTGCAACTTACCAGAGCTCGGGAAGGAGCCACGGGCCAAAATAAACCAAAGCATCATCAACCAAAGTTGCACATAACCCCCCAGCGGGACCTCTAGAAGTTCAGATGGTCAGGTCCCCCATATTCCTGTGAGTGTGGGTTGGGACTCACTTTTAACACAGTGGTGGTTAAAAGCAAGGACTCTGGATCCAGATAACCCAGCTTCAAACCCCAATACCTTCACGTACAACTGTGTGACTCTAGGCAAACTCCATGACCTCTCTGCAAACTCAGTTTCTTCTTTGGTGAAACAGGGTGATAACAACAGTCCATCCTTACAGGGTCCATACCAGGATACGATCAACTCAGTTAATTCATATAAAGTGCTTAAAACTGTGCCTGCCTCAGTGTAAGCATCAGCAAACGTTAATGATTACTGTGGTTATTCAGCTATCAAAAAAAGAAGGCAGAGACTTTAAAACCGAAGCTTTTTAATCTGCTTCTTCCTCAGGTCCCAAAACATCCTTCACACGGCACACATTCTACGTGCGCCATCATTTGGTCCGCTGCCCGATGCTTGGCCGTGAGCTTCCTGGGGCCAGATGTGTGTCGTTTTCATCTTGGCGCAGTGCTATGGGCGCACTGTTGGGTCTGATAAATATTTGATCAGTGGATGCCGCCACTGCCAGAAATTCAACAAGGAGCCTGGCTGTCATTTGGGCCCTACCCAGATCCTTCTACTCCGACCACCCTACAGCCCCTGGCAGGTGGGACTGCACGTTCAAAGTCCTAACTGTCACTCTCTGACCATCAGTTTTCTAGACCACGTCCTGGGAACCAGGTCTAGAGAGAATCTCTGGCCACCATTTCTGGGTCCTCCCTCCACGCCAGGCGCTGTACAGGACACTTCAAAGTCACCCCCTCCTTTAGTCACCTCAACTGCTATGATCTGAGTGTTTGCATCTCTCCAAAATTCATAGGTTGAAATGCTAACCTGCCATGGGACAGGGTTAGGACATGGGGCCTTTGAGAGGTGCCTGGGTCGTGGGGGTGGCGCCTTCCTGAATGGGATCAGTGCCCTTACAAAAGAGGTGCCACAGGGCCCTGTGGCCCCTTCCACCACGTGAGGACACTGCAAGAAGTCAGAAGTCTGCAACCAGAGGAGGATCCCTCACTGGAACCTGACCGTGCTGGCCCCATGCTGACCTTGGGCATCCAGGCTCCAGAACGGAGAGAAATAAGTGTCTATTGTTTATAAGTCATCTGGCCCCAACAAACTAAGACAACAACCCTAGGCTCTCAATGACCCCCACCGTACAAAGGAAGAAACTATGGGTCAGCCATGTAACTAGCTGGTAGATTCTCTTAGTCCCAGGCCTGAGCCACAGCACCTGGCATGGGGGGGAGGACCCAGAAAGGTGGCTAGAGAAAAGACACACTCTTGCCAATGCCAGCTGAGCTCCCTGAGATGTGATGGGCCAGGGAGGAAGCTGAACTCAGGAAGGGGGTGATACTCTCGGCCAGCCACCCCCTAACTCACAGGAGAGCTCCCACTCTCCAGAGCTGGGCCCAGACTGAAAGAGGGGACAGGACATCCCCTCGATGTCACAGGAATGCCCTCCGCAGTGATAGCAGGAGTAGTAACAGTCTAAGAGTAAGTACTGCTTGCAGAGTACTTGCTAAGTGCCAGGCTTGGCATGAAGCCCATCTTGTTGGGTTTGCCCAAAGTAGGCCCTGAGTCAAGGATTTGGGTGCAGGTAGTTTACTTGGGAGGTGATCCCAGGAAGCACAGTGAGAGAATAAGGAAAGAGATAGGGAAGGGAGGAAAGCCAGTTGAGCAGGTACCTGGGATTCGGTCCACACTGGGGACAATTCGGGGAACTCTATGTTGCACACCTGAGAATGATTCCACTAGACAGTGAGGTTTATCCACCAGCTCTAATCCCTCATTGGCTGAGAGTCACTCCTGAAGCATTAACTCCCAGCACTTCTCAGTGCTCTGTGTTGGAGCTAACCAGCCTCGTGTAGGAGAGAAGCCTTTGGGCAGAGAGGATCACAGATGCTGGAGGAAGGAGGCCACAGGCATGCTGGAACCACCCAGAAAACCTGCAGGGGGGGACAAGAGGGTCAAGAGAATCGCAGAAGGGCCCCAGAGTATCTGCTGCAGCACCGCCCACGGATTGCCTCGCCAGCCCAGGAGCCAGGCACCATTACTGTGCCCATTTTAGAGTTGAGACTCAACAAAATTAAAGTTTTTACTCAAGGTCACAGAGCTGATGGGTCGGGGCTGAATCCAGGGGACCAGTTCCAGAGACCATGGTCTAGGGCATGATGAGACCCCGTCCCCTGGCCTGTGGACTCCCAAGCCAGTGCTCTTTTGACCCTACCTAGGAGGAAGTAGTCACCTCTGAATCCCTGGATTCACCTTCTGAATCCCTGGAGCATTCCAGCCTCCTTCAGCTCCAAGTCCTGAGTATTTTCCCACATACCACTCAGGCCACCAGCCTACAGTTTGGAGTAAAGAAAGGGGCTGGGTTTTGGTCACCCTGGAGAGGAAAGATAAGCAGAGTTGGGGAGGGACCTTTGCACTAACCAATGCCAAGTCCATTCAGCATTGCAGAAGACCTCTTGAATTGTTAGGGGAGGAAAAGTCTCCTCCAGGTCACAAGATGCCCTTGTACATCATATTTCAGACAAAAGAATAGGGTTCCCCCAGCTGCTCTCCAGCAGGAATGCAGGATATCTGTCCCCCAGTGCAGCAGAGCCACCGTAAGGCCAACAATCTCCTAGGTACACTCAACCATGCATTCTCCCAATGCCACCTTGCTTTGGAAAGTGTCAGCCACAACATGTAGACAGCTTTTCCATTTTTCTTGCCTCTTCTCTATTTATAGCATCACAAGGCACCTTAGAAGGTAGGCAGGGAAGGGGTCATATCTACTCCCTGTACACACCCAGATCAGGACTGGCAATTAATGGCAGACACACACAGCTAAGCATGGCAGAAGGAGCCCTAAGACCAGCTGGAGTCTCTGTTTCTTCATCTGTTAGTGGAAGCCACGCCCTAATCAAGCATGCCCTTCATGGTTCATAGAATCTTTAAGATGACCAGCAGAGTTAATGTCCCTACCTCCAGAAACTCCCTCCTTGATTCCATGAAGGCAAAGTGCGAATCAGACTTGTTAAACTCCCCACTGCCCCCGCCACTGCAGAGATGCAGCAGGACGGGAAGCTTGAGAGAGTCAAAGCATGAAAAGTACTCAAGCCACCTTTGCTGGAGCATCCGCAGGGATAACAGGAGAAGGAACACAGCAGCTTCTAGGAGCACAGACCAACCCTTAGCTGACAGCCAGCAAGGAAACAAGGATCTAACTCCTACAGCTGCCAGCAACTGAATTCAGGGACAACCTGACTGAGCTGGGACTTGGATTTATCCTCAGAGTCCCCAGAAAGAACCACAGTCCTGCTGACATCTGGGTTTTGGCCTTGTTGACCTTTAAGCAGAAAACCCCACTGAGCCATGCTGCACTCAGGACTGGGAGATCATACCTGTGTGTTCTTTCAAGCTGCTAAATTTGTCTCAGCTTATTCCAGCAGCTGCCGAAATAGATGCAGGCAATAGTCATAAGCACCTGCACAATAAATGTCTGGATGGATGGATGAACATAAAGGAATACACTTTGGAAGCTATCTCAGTGGTTTTTTTATTTCTCATGTTTTGCTTCTTGTATTAGTCAGCTTCCACCATGTAACAAATAACTACAAGTATCAGGCAAACAGCAATAGGCATTTTTCTCTTGTTCACGACCAACAACTGGCCAAAGCACATTCTTTCTGGGTGAGAGGTAAGATCACCCGGGTAAGCACATCTCAAGCCTCCGCTGATATCACATTTCCTAACATCCCGTCCGCCAAAGCAAAGTGCATGGCCAAGCCCGAATCCTCAGAGCCAAGAGCCCCAGAAAGGCACGTGGGATGCGAATATTTGTTGAACGACGATCACACGTCTGCAGTATATCATACATCACTGTGGGTATGTGGGGGGAAGGGTATGGAAGGGGTAAAAGCAGTAGCAGTTAACATTTCCAGCCCTTTCCAGCCCTTATTAGCTCCACAACCTTGGTTAACTACCTCCATCTCCCTGAGCTTCTGTTTTCTCATCCACACAAGGGAAATAACAGAGAGAGGGGTCCTTGTACATAGTCAGCCCTCAAAAACATCCATTCTTCAGGCCTCTCAGAGTGCCTTCCCTAGGACACGCTTACCGCAGTAATGGGGACATACTAGACAGGTGTGCCCTGAGATGATGTTGGTGGTGACAGATCCACCCAGGCAATGACTGAGGGTGACTTGTGGTGTGTGTGTGTGTGTGTGTGTGTGTGCGTGTGACATGCTGCGCTCAAACGCATCCCCACCCCTGCCCCAAAGGCTCTTAACAAGGATTAAAAGGGATGCTGAAGAATCCAAAGAAATGTGTTATAAGCCTTGATTACAAAGAAAAAGTGATTTTCTTAAAGTGGATCTTCCATCTACTGGAAAGAAACCAGGCACCCAGGACAAAGGAGATAAGCAGGGTGGTGGAAAAGCTCCCAGAACCATGCAAACTGGAGTCTTCTGCACAAAGCACGCTCCTTTCCCCCAGCAAGCCTGATTGACAGGCCCAACAAAACCCGCCAGCAAAGTCCATCCATCGACTCACAGGGCACTCAGACCCAGCTCCAGTCACAGAGCCCACAGCCCATCCTTGGAAATGGACGTAAATGGTGCCTTTTTGTTTAAGAGCACTTTCTGTTATGGGCATAATACCCCCATTCTTTCCCCGGTTTGTACGTAAACATCTCAAAATAGGATTATTTTTAAAAGACCTTGGGACACAATTCTGTCTGACAGAGCTGCGGATGCCGACTCTTGCTGGGGCGGGCTGTGTTCCTGCCTGCCCGTCTCCTTTCCAAGAGCACTCAGCAGTCATTCCAGGCAGAGAAGAGAATTTGTTCCCAAGTCCATCTGGCCTGGAAGCCCAGTGACTCAGCCTCAAAGTCATGGGCCGTTTGAGGGTCAGATGGCCAGTCATGTGATTTGTGACTGGGGCACCCATGGCCATTTTGCCTGTAATGATGACTCATTTGCGGAAGCTACATGTTTCCAAAGCCCTGGTCACTGACTTTAAGCTCATTTAATCCCGATACACTGGAGTTGGTTGTTAGAGCTCTTCAGGTGAGAAAACTTAGTCCCTGAAGTACTAAATACCTTCACTGCCATTCCAGAACTGATAGAGGAGACGCTCAAAGCCAAGTTTTCTGGCTTCGAACCCAGCACTCACTCTGCTGCTTCCCCCAGTGACTCCCTCTGCGGGAAGTGGAGCTTTCAGACTAGACCGAGAATCAAGTGTTACCAGCCCAGAACAGGACTCCAAGAAGTTCCTTCCTCTTGCCCTCTCCCTGAGCCTCTTCCATCGTTTGTGTGTTTTCTTGGTTTGGTCGGTCCCCAGAAACAGACCTGAGTCGAGGATTGGAGGGGAAGTAGTTCATTTGGGGAAAGGAGAAAATACCAATAGGAAAGTAGGGAAGATAAATAGTGTATTAGTCATCTATCTTGGCATGCCAAATTGCCCCCAAACTTAGCAGCTTAAAAATAACAAACATTTATTGTCTTACAGTTTCTGGGGATCAGATATCTAGGCACAATGTGTTTGGTACCTCTGGCTTGAGGGATCTCATGAGGTTGCAAGTCAAGCTGCCGGCCAGGGCTGTGGTCTCCTTGAAAGACTCAGCTGGGGAGGCATCTACTTCTGAGCTCCTTTGCACAGTTGCTGGCAGGACTCAGTTTCTCCCTGGCTATTGGCCAAAGGTTTCCTTCAGTTCCTTGCCAGGGGGACCCCTCCACAGGGCAGTTCATGACACGGCAGCTGGCTTCCCTCACAGTGAGTGAGAAAGCAAGAGAGGATACTCCCAAGCTGGAAACCAGTCTTTGTATAGCCTAATCTCAGAAGTGATGTCCATCCCTTCTGCCATATGTAAGTTGAATCCCACTTTAGGACTCCAGGAGGAGTTTACAGAAGACCATGATTGCCAGGAAGTGGAGATCAGCTGGTCCTTGATGATCCTTGATCATCCCAGTCCTTGAGTAAGGTTCATTCTCCAGGGCTTTGTCCTACCTGTGAGCACAGAAGGCTTCTCTGGCTTCAGAGGATGCGCTCGGGAGAGGAGATGCAGACACTGGAGGGTGAGGCTGGGGTACTCCTATCATTGTCCCCCCAGATCCCTCCCACTGCAGGTGCTGGAGAATTGTATGCACCTTTTTTTTTTAAGATTTTTTTTCTTTTTTTTTTTTTCAGAGAAAGAATGCAAGTGGGGAGAGGAGCAGAGGGAAGGGACAAGCAGACTGCACTGAGCACAGAGTCCGACACAAGGCTTGAGCTCATGACCCTGAGATCATGACCTGGGCCGAAATCAAGTAGGATGCTTAAACAACTCTGCCCCCCAGGCACCCCTTGGCTGCATCTCTTAACTAAAGGCCACAGCTACTGCCTAGCAGCCTTGCCCAGGGCGTTCCCCTCTCCAGGGATTTAAGCCTTGATTTCCCTTTTTGTGACAGACTACCAATAAAGGGCTTGTTATCAGATCACCTGCCGTATGGATTTAAGCTCCACTGAAAACGAGCATAGAACATGTTTCAGTCATCCCAGTGAGGGGAGGAGGGTCTGGGGTATTTACCAATTACCACTAATTACCATTTCCCAATTACCACTGGTCACTGATTCTGGGGGTGGGTTGTTAGCCAAGCCCAACAAAATGCAGCCTGAACCAGCCAAAATCATTCCTCCAAGTTCTAATAATCACTTCCTCCCCTTGCTCCTTCAGACCTGGGGTGAGAAGAGATCCCCCACAGTTGCTAGCTCATGAGTGCTGTACTATCTCTTCCTGGTCTCCCTGAATTATGCCCCCCATCTTGTAAACAACAGCTTCTTTAGTAAACTCTCCTTAGTTAATCATGTCTTATGGAAGACCGAGAAGAGAACAACTCCGGAGACCTCTGACACATCTCCCAGAGTCACTCTGTTCATAAAGCAAAGAGTCTTCAAAGATTTCATTTTTGCTATTCCTGCCATTTCTCTTCACTTCATACCCTCCCAATTTTAAGATCTGGTTCTCTTGGCTCATCCCCCATGTTCCCTTCACAATTACAAAGAGAACTAGCTCATTTTTCACACTGCCTTCTCTATAGTCCCCAAATTCTGGATCTTGATGATCCCCTTTTTGTGTGGTTTAGCATGTTTTCATTTGTAATTTTTAGAAAGGCAGAGTCACCACAATATCTCTATTGTTTAAGGAAATGGCCAGGCCCCAATTCATCCTAACTTCTTAGAGAATTAAGCTAAACATGCATTCACGTCCGAATGAACTGTGCCAAAAAGAAAGAAAAGTTAAGATATGGTCACCAGCTTGGGTCAAAGTTCAAAAGCCAAGTGGTCGCTTAGCAACCAGTGCTCTGGGAAGGGAACCTGACAACTCGAACAACTTTTATTTTTGGTGTCTCTTGAATTTCACTTAATTACCTACCAGTGCATGGAAACAGCCTCACAATCAAGTAACCATGGTCCCAAACAGAAAGGATATTAAAAATATTAAATAGGAAATATGGCATGGGCAGGAGCAATCAGAACAGACCCCAGGAGGTTAGCCCTACCAGGGAAACCAGCTGAATATAAACCTTGGGTCTGGATCACGTGCGTCGGACAGTCCCCCAGAGCTCCCCATGAGCTCTCTTGCTGCCGGGCAATCTCTCTTCTCCGCGGGAGAGCAATCTGTTACCATCTTTGTGAAAGGCTTCATGATCTATGGGGAATTGTTTTTCTACAACTGAGGAGTAGTCTCTTGTTTCCTTCTTAGTTATAAGTAAATTTGGGTTATTTAGCCCAACATGATTTACTCGGCGGATATACTGTCACTGCGCTAAGGTTAATAATTCATTAGCAAATCTGTCTGAAATCACTTCCTTGTATCTGCTTCAATTCTAATGTGATCACAGGCCCTATGCTCCTTCCCCTCCCTCTCCCTTCTCCAGCCCATTGCATCACTTGGAAAATTTCTGTGTGATTGAGGCTTTGGGTCTCTAGGCCCAGGGCAAAGGGCATGGGTTGATTCCCAGGAGCTGGTCAGGGCTTAACAGGGCTAAAAATGATACCACATTTCCCAATCTTAATGCAGAGAGTAAAGTGATTTTTGTTCTCAAGATCTATTTTGAAAGGCCAGGTATAATTTGTATTCAACTTAGGAAACTTATGTGGCACTTACCAGGTGTCAGGTGTTCCTCCAAATGCATTTCAAATCTTAGCTAACTGAATCTTCATGACACCCCCATGATGAGGTCCATTCCTCTTCTTACCCCATCTTGTAGATGGGGCACCGCGGCACAGACAACTTGAGTAACGCTCAGGGTCACACAGCTGGTACGTACAAAAGAGAATCTGAACCTGGCCTGATTCTTGAGCCTATGCTTTCTTAACCACTACACTATCCCATTAAACGTGGTATTTCTATGATTCAGGTGACTGTGCACCGTCACTTACTTACAAGTGAAGTCGTATCTAATTTACAGATGCAGGAACATCAAGTGAATGCCTACAATACACCAGGCTTTCTTCTGAGAGTTTCCATATGTCATCTTATTACCTCTCATTCGCCTTAGGGGGAAGACCCTGTAATCTCTAGTTTATGAGTGATTTTCACTGAGACTAAAAGCATACTACAGACTAAGAAACCCTAGTGCCATGACTGGCACATGGTAGTAACTCAACGGATATTCACCTAATTCATTAACTGATGTCTAAGCATAGACGCAGTGTCACAGCTGGCTTACTGCAGAGTTTCTCTGCAGGACTCTCTGACTCTCCCCTGACAACTGATCAGGATATCCCACACAGCAGGATAATTAGGAAGGTACGGACAATAACTTATTTTTTTTAGAAAAGTTTAACTATTAACATAAATATATTAAACTATAAATGTAAATATTAATTAAAACAGTAGCGTAGATATTGACTTCTAAATACTGTGTATAAATGAGATACTCATTTTCTAACATTGCTTATTTTCCCTTATTTTGCTTTAAAGAGAATATGTAACCTTTTTTTTTTAAATGTTTATTTATTTTAAGTAATCTCTACACCCAACCTGGGGCTCGAGCTCACAATCCCAAGATCAAGAGTTGCAAGCTTCTCCAGGCGCCTGGGGGGCTCAGTCAGTTAAGCGGCTGCCTTTGGCTCAGGTGGTGAGCCCTGAGTCCTGGAATGGAGCCCCAGATGGGGGTTCCTTGCTCAGCGGGGTGCCTGCTTCTCCTTCTGCCTGCCCCTCCCCCTGCTTGTGCTTGCTCTCTCCCCCACTCCCCACATCAAATAAATAAATATAATCTTTAAAAAAAAAAGGGAGTTTCATGCTCCTCCAACTGAGCCAGCCAGGTGCCCCATGAATATGTAACTTTCTGTCCTTATTTGTTGCTTAGTTTAATCCACATGGGATTTATTTTGGTAAATGGTATGAATTACATTGTTATAAATATAAAACATATATACATATAATAAAAATAGTCTCTCCAAATGGTTAGCTAATTGTCTCACCATCATTGGTTGAATAATCCATTACCTCCCCTACTTTGTTCTTAAACTATTTTTTTAAAGATTTATTTATTTATTTGATAGGGGGAGAGGGACAGAGGTTGAAAATTTTTCAAGCAGATTCCCTGCTGAGAGAGGAATCCAACGCAGGGCTCAACTCTCAACATGGGGCTCAGTCTCAGGACCCTGAGATCACCATGTGAGCCAAAATCAAGAGTCAGATGCTTAATGGACTGAGCCACCCAGGTGCCTATACTAAGCGATTTTTTTAGCTTTGAATTTGAAATAATTTTTTTAAAGGTTTTATTGATTTATCTGTCAGAGAGAGAGAGAGAGAGAGCACACAAGCAGAAAAAGTGGCAGGCAGGCAGAGGCGGAGAGAGAAGCAGGCTCCCTGCCGAGCAAGGAGCCTGATGTGGGACTCAATCCCAGGACTCTGGGACCCGAGCCAAAGGCAGCGGCTTAACCGACTGAGCCACCCAGGCATCCCTGATTTTGAAATAATTTTAAACTTTCAGAAAATTTACAGAAATAGAATTCAGAATTCCTATATACCCTTCACCGAGTTTCCCCTAAAGTTAGGAATTTACGTAACCATAGTGTAATTACTGAAACCAAAAAAATTAACATTCACACGCTACAGTTAAATACTCTTTAGACCTTACTTGATTTTCCCCAATTTAACCACAGCTATCCTTTTTCTAGCCCAGGATCCAATCCAAGATCCTATGTTGTATTTAGTGTTCTTCAATCCGAGGGTTCTTCGGGGTTTTTTGTCTTTGTGATCTTGACATTTTTGAAGGATAGTGTCCAACTACTTTGTGGCGTGTCTCTTAATTTGGGTTTGCCTGGTATTTTCTCATGATTAGTTTGCGGTTATGCATTTGGGGCACAGAAGTGACGCTGTGCATCTTATCAGCTGGTACAGGTCAACATGTCTCATTACAGGCAGTAAGTCTGATCACCTAGGTAAGCTGGTGCTGCCAGGTTTCTTCATTGTAATGTTACTACTTTTTCTATTAGTGATTAATGAGCATTTTTGTGGGGGAAATGCTGTGGGACCATGCAAATAATCTGTTTCGCACCATACTTTTGCTCACTAATTTCAGCATCGATCGATGGCACATGCCTGCAGTAATTTTTCCTGCCATGTTTGCCTAGTGGCAATTTCCTGCTTCCATCCTTCTTTCTACATGTATTAATTGAAATTCCTCCACCAGGAAGAGCTGTCCCTTCTCCCTCAATAAGTACAATGATTTGTATTCGTATGGACTCATTAGTATTTATTCCATGGATTATAATCCAAATCTTACAGTAAATTCTAAGATACCATTTTTTTCTCTTTCTGGAATTACTATTCTGTTTCATGGATAATTCAGTGTATTCCTGCAGGAATATACTACCTTAATCATTCCAATTTTATAATACATATGTTAGAATCTGGACACTGAATTGAAATCTCCTTGTCATTTTTATTATTTTCCCAAAACTTCCTTGACTGTTTCCCCCTATTTATCTTTCCAGATGAGTTTTTAAATAATTTTGTCAAATTTCACAATAAATTCCTAAGGGCACTGGGTTGACTAATTTTGGGGAAATTATTTTTCTTACAATAGTAAGTCTTCCCATCCAAAAACATACTATGCCTCTTCATTTATTTTTTTTAAAGATCTTACTTATTTACTTGAGAGTGAGAGAGAGAGAGCATGCGCGCACACACACAAATGGGGGTGGAGGGGCAGAAGGAGAGGAAGAGGGAGAAGAGACTCTCTACTGAGCAGGGAGCCCAATTGCGGGGTTCGATCCCAGGACCCTGGGATTGTGACCTGAGCCAAAGGCAGAGGCTTAACCCACTGAGCCACCCAGGCGTCCCACCTCTCCATTTAAAAGTAGGTTTTCAGGGACGCCTGGGTGGCTCAGTGGGTTAAGCGGCTGCCTTCGGCTCAGGTCATGATCCCAGCATCCTGGGATCGAGTCCCACATCAGGCTCCTTGCTCGGCAGGGAGCCTGCTTCTCTCTCTGCCTCTGCCTGCCACTCTGTCTGCCTGTGCTCGCTCTCTCTGAAAAATAAATAAATAAAATCTTAAAAAAAAAAAAAGTAGGTTTTCATATGTACCTGTGATGTTCAGGCATTTACATCATGTAAATACTGCACCTTCTAATTACGGAAATTCCTAGGGTTTGTTTTGTTTTCCCGAGTTGTTGTTTTTTTTTTTTTTTTAACAAACAGACACTTTACTGAACTCTCTCATTGGTTCTACATTTTTAGATTATTTATTCTTCAACAATTATTACTGAGTACCCACCATGTGCCAGGCACTGTTGTAAAAAAGAAAAGCTAATTTAATTTTGGCCCTCACAGAGCCTAAATTCCAGAAGGTCAGGTAGACAAATAACAGAGAAAAAGTACATGTTTACAAATAGTATTGTTATTTATAATAAGGCGGTGTTTAATTTTTTTTTTTTACAAACTAAAGCAGCATAAGGAAATACAAAATGAAAGGCTGGGGGCATTATTTTACACATGGCAGTCGGGAAAGCCTCTCTAAAGGAGTGGTATTTGGGCACAGACCTGAATAAAACTGAAGAATGAGCCAAGAAACCATCTGGGTGAAGAGCATTCCAGATGGAGATAATAGCTTGTGCAAAGGTCCTGTGGCAGGAATTAGTTTGGCACATTTGAAGCCTAGGAAGCCCAGGGTGATAGGAACAGAGTGGGAGAATATGGAATGGTAGGGGGTGAGGACAGAGAGATGGGCAGAGGTCAAGTCCTGCTAGATCTTAAGGCTCTGGTAAGGAGTTATATTGCATTCTAAGTGTGATGAGCCACATGGAAGCAGAGATTCTAATAAAAAGGCTGTGGAAGTCATCCCAGTGAAAGAAGAAGCTGGGACCAGGGCTTTAGCTGTGGAATGGCCAGAAGTCAGATTTCAGATACACTCGAAAGGTAGTGCTGGCAGGACTGCTAACAGATTGAATGGGGGGGTGAGGAAAGGAAAGAGTAGTGGAAACGTACACTATATCACACACACAGGCAGGGAGAAATTTCACACATTACATAATTATCCTCAAGGATCCAGACTCAGCCAACACTTCTATATAGTGAACACATAAGGTTGTAGTTAATGTTCTTTATTATTTAAAAAAAAAAAAAAAAGACAGGCTCTGTCTTTTGGATCCTGTCTTTGGCCATAAAATCAATCCACACACTCCCAGAAATGATCAATAGAGCAACTGAATTATACATCAAATACACTGTGATGTAACAGAGCGAACACACACAGGTCTAGGAGCCAGGGCTCTGGGCGAAGTCGAGCCTCTCCAGCAACCTCCCTGGGCTCAGTTTCCTCAAGTAAAATGTAAGAATTTAATGGGATTCTCTGGGAGGTTTCTCCCAGTTCAGGTGTTCTAGACTCTCCGTGAACTGCATTCACACAGGGAACCCGAGTCAAGGATGACAACTCAGAATGGACAAGCAGGAGAGAGTAGCCCGATTCTTACTGTTTTGCTCCAGGACACCCTGGGACTCCCCAAAGCCCAACTCTCCACTGTGGGAGCTCAGTATACAGACTCGAGTATCCTTCAGGCTCTGGAAGGAGCCTAAGGTCATGATTATAATCCCTAATTAGCTTTGTTCTGGATCTTCGTGGGAGGGCTGGTTAACCGGAAGTTTCGGGTACATGAGTCCCGGATAAAGAATGGTTGCCTCGATGGATTAAGAACAGATTTTGTTCATTTACTGAAGTGCTTGTTAATTGTGAATAATTACTGGAGGGTGTAGTGTAGCCATCACCTACACATATAAATAACCATTTGTACCAGGACTCCAGGCTATTAATACACTCCCAGGGCCGTTCTGATATAATGCTGGGAGAAGCGTGGGGCACACATTCTCTTTGTGAATTTCTATTTCGCCTGACTTCAGAGGATGCCAGGGGGAAAAAAAAAAAAAAGACAAATTCCACTGGGATCTAAGTTAACCTGAATTAGTCAAGGTTTGAGCAACTAACATCCATAATGAAAACCGCTTAAGGATAAGGTATTTTTGGAAGGCCCCCACCAAGAACTATAAACGAATTAAACTCTGTGATGCCTCAGATTCAAAGCAAAGCCCCCTGCTGTCTTCAAAGGCTTCTGTCTCACCAGCAAGGAGAAAGGGAGAGGTTGGTCCTGGTGTTTACTGACCCGATGTCCACCCTGCCTTCTCCTTGTCAATGTTGGGATCCGGGGTTTGGGAGTGAGTGAGTGGTACAGATGAATAAGCAGAGACGGAGGAGGGCAGCTCAGACCCAACTGTCTCACCAAGTGACAGGTTCTACACGTTCCCCCAAGAAAGTAAATTCACCCCAGTTTATCCCTTGGATCCCACCGCATCATGCCTGACCCTGATGACCGTCCTCAGCTTCCTTCCACCATCATCTTTGGGCTCTGCTTAGAACTCCCCCATCTGTCCTATGACCTTCCACAATAATACATGTTCTTGCTTAACTGAGTCATGTGTTAGTTTGAATTGTGTCCCCAAAAAAGACACGTTCAAGTATTAACCCCAGTACCCGGGAATGTGACCTTATTTAGAAATAAGTTCTTTGTGGACATAATTGGTTCAGATTTAAATTAGCATTGGATTAAGGGGCCCAGAAGTCAATATGAGTAGAGGCCTTCTCAGAGAGAAGAAGATACACATACACACACACACTGGGAGAAGGGCAAGCGACAACAGAGACGGATGGATGCGTCTAGAAGCCAAGGCACACTGACAGTGTCCAGAAGCCAGGAAAAGGCAAGGAAGGATCCTTCCCTAGAGCTTTCAGAGAGAAAAGGCTCCTGCCAACACCTTGATTTCAGACTTCCAGCCTCCAAAGTCACGACAAATAAATTTCTGTGTTAAGCCACCCAGTTTGGGGTAATTTACAGGGCAGCCTAGGAAACCAATATGCTATATGATACAGACAGGTTCAAACTTTTCTGTTCAACACCTTTTCTTCAAATCAAAATGTACAAGAAGCTCAGTCATCTACTGGAAGAACTCTGATTAATGCAGTGGGAAAGGGGGGTGCGCAGGAACTCAGGCCCCCTCCTCCTCTCCGCACCCCCCTATTCCCCAAGCTTGGCATGCCTGACATCCCCTCGGGCTTCATAAAGCACTGTCCCACTTGAGAAACTAGAAGGAAGGCACAGCAAAGGTCTCTCCCGGATTTGAAAGTCAGCTCTCCCTACTCCTAACGTGCAGCCTTAATCTCTCAGGGCCTCAGTTTCCTAATCAGCAAAATCCACATAAACCACCCCCTCCACTTGGTCACTACCCAGCGGAAAGGAGACCTTGTTTTTGCAACACACCCATGCTGGGCCTGTGGTAGCTAAACTGTGAGCGTGCGCGCGCACACACACACACACACACACACAAATTTCTATGTCAGTGTCCTGAGCTCCAGGACCTCAGAATGTGACTCTATTAGGAGGCAACGTTTTTAAAGTGGTAATTAAGTTAAAACAAGGTCACGAGGGTGGGCCCTCACCCAGAAAGCCCAGTCTATTTCCAAAAAGACGTTAGGACACCAACACACATGGGCTCGTGAAGGAAGGGCATGTGAAGGCACGGGAAGAAAACAGCGGTCTGCAGGCCAAAAGGAGAAGAAGCCTCAGAAGAACCAGTCCTGCCCACATCTGAAGCCCTTGTCTCCAGAATGGTGAGAAAAGCAGTTTCTGTTGTCTGAGCCCCGGCAGTCTGCGGCATTTTGCTATATCAGCCCAAGCGAACTAATACAGCCTAGCGCACGGAGGGCATGTTAATTTCTTCTCCATTCCTCTGTGCCAGACTCATGCCAAGTGCGTTACATCTATCACATTTGATTCATTCTAGACAGGCCTTCTTTTTCCATCCTGATGTCTCTGAAAAGGGGCTGTGTCCGGCAGTCTCCAGCAGCCAGGCCAGGACGGCACCATAACACCTCCCAGGCCAGGCGTGCAGCCTCCAAGCTGCCGAGGGCTTGACTAGAACAAAAGGTGGAGAAGGAGGAATTTGCTTCCTGCTTAGGCCAAGACGTCCATCTTCTGCCCTTGGACATGGGTGTTCCTGATTCTCCAGCCTTTAGACGCAGAGTGGGACTGAGATCTTGGCCCTCCAAGTTTCACCTTGGGAACTGGACTGAATTCCGGCATTTCCAGCTTACAGATGGCACATCTTGGGACTTTTCTGCCTCCACAGCCATGCAAGGCAATTCCTATAATAAATCTACCTATTTAGACAGATAGAGATATTCTATTTGTTTTGTTTCTCTGGAGAACCATAATGAATACACAGCCACTTGAGGAACGAGCGAGTCCTAGCTCTTGTCTGCAAACCTTCCCTTAACACCTCCTGGTAAATTCGAAAAATCCTACCATCAAAATTCGCAGAATGGGCAGCTCAGGGCGGGGGGATCCTGAGGGCAGAGTTGAAAGCATTCTTCCAAGAATCACGGCATCGTGATCCCTCTTGGGTAGCAGAGGACAAGATTATATGGGAAAATACAGACATCAAAGATGAGTCAAAAAGCGATTCAGACAAATTCAACTCTGAAGGTGGAAAAGTTTTAGAAGAGCATCACCCATTTCATTTGCTTGTATTTTCCTTTTAGGTGTACAAACACGTGACATATGATGAAATCTGTGCCTGTATGAGTTTAAAAGAGATTTTTCAATACGTATAAATCAAAAATTCTAATGGAATCTAGATCTGTTGGCAGTATTTTTTTCTTTCTTCATAATGCATAAAGTAAAAGTGCAACTTGCAGTTAATGGTCAGGGGCTTTGGTTTGATGGACTATGGTATTATTTTAATTGCCAAGAGAATTTCAGGCAGTAGATATGGTTGTCCCCATTTTACAGATGAGAAATGGACTGAGAGGCTAGAGCTGCCCGGAGGCAACCAGAGGCTAATCGCCACTAGCCACATCAGGCCAGGCTTGCAGCCCAGCCTTGGACCCCCAGACCCTTGGCACTGGCTACAGACAGGTTCTACCTCTCAGGCTCATCTCAGTGGCCACCCCCTAAACCTGAATTCCAATCCTGAATCCAGCCTCGGGCAGGAAGTTACTGCCAGGTAGTTAAATTAGTTAGTTTTTCATGCATGTATAATGAATTCTTGGCAATAAATATGCCTTTATGGGTGGCAGACTTATCCATTTTTATAGCGCAAAAGTAGAACCTGCCTGGTGTATATTTCTAACAAGCACTGCCCCTCACACCTGCATAGGTAAATCACAGCAGCGTGAGAAGGCAGGCCAGGAAGACCCCCAGAAACCTGCGTTCTGAGACTCAATATTCACAACCTCTAGGAGCCCACAGTGCACGCGGGCAGCATCTACACAGAGCACTGAGGTGCGGACAGTTTACTGGACACAGGGCGGCTATTGTGTGGTCATAAAGATGGTGTTTTAGAGGATTAGTGTCATCTGCAGGACTCCAGGCATGGGGTGTCTAAGTAAACATGGAGCGTGCAGCTGGGAGAGGGAGGGGGGAGAGAGAGACGCCATTCCCAGCCTGGCTCGCGATGCAAGCATCCACAGAGCACTCTGGAAGGAAGCAAAAATCCTGGAGACAAATGCTCTGCAGCAGAATCTCAGGGAGGGCTTATGGAAACACAGATTGTGTGCGGGACTCCAACCCCAGAGAGTTTGACTCAGGAGGTCTGAGCTGGGTAGCCTGAGCTAGCCCCAGGCAGCCTGGAAGTTAAGAGCATGGACTCTGGAGTCTAGTTGCCTGGATAACCTCTCAGGCCTCGGCTTCCTCATCTGCCAAATGGGGGTACAAAGAGTACCCAAAGGATAAGATTGTTAGAGCGGTTTAGTTGTTACAGGTGGAGTTTTCTCTGCTCAGTAATTGTGAAACTGAGTGACGGGTTGACGAGGGCTTATTGTACTATTATTTTCATGGGGATTTTTTCATGTTCTATATAAATTTTTCTATAATAGGTAGTTTTTTTAAAAGGCTATGATGATACTCACACCCAACTCGGGGAATATTCAATTCTATTCTCTGTATCCCCAACCTGCCCACCCCCCACAAAAAGAAACATGGTAACAGAATTTCTAGAAACAAACATATGTTTAAGAAGTGGGAATGAACCAACATAACAACATAACTTAACGTAACATAACTGCTGAAGTAACTGCTTGTTTTACTTGCCTTGCATTTTATTTGCTTCAAAAAATGAAGATTAGTAGAGGTGAGAGAGGTTTGTAAATGGACAAGACCTCTTGCTGCCTCTCTGTGCTTTTTTCATGTTCTCTTCTCCCCCTTCTCCCCTTCCCCCATTCCCCCCCTCGTCCTTCCTCTCCCTTTCTCCCTCCCACCTTCCCTGCCCGCAACTCTCGTCCTCTCCCCAGCTCCCTCATGTCTGCAGCACACGTGTTTCTGT
>ML105595.1:0-10187 GCA_003697995.1 Taxidea taxus jeffersonii | reverse complement strand
TTGTATGCTGGTCTGACACCACAACTAAGTTCCTGCCTCAGTTTCCCTGAATAGAACAACAGATTCCCCTTAAGACAAAGTTGACTTTGATCCCAGTCCATTTGGGACCAGCTCCTCAGACTTGGTCAACATCCTCCCACCCCATCTCTGGACTGAGACATGTTCAAAATGGACTATGGCCTCATGGTATAGGTGATGCCCACCTACCTCCCAATTCATGTGACCATGCCCAGCAGCGCTGCTACTGAATTTTGCTCCTGGTTAACTGATATTGGTACTGTCTGGGTTTGAGCCTACAATCTCGAGCCTTACTGGTGGCTTGATACCAGACCCTAGAGGCCAAGAATAGCATAAGAGGAAGAGTCCAATACAGACTCTGAAAAGCCTGAAACCAAACCATAATTTTCAGGATAAAGTTTTTATTCCTCTGTTCATCCAAAAAGCCCACCTACTCATCTCAGTCCTCCCCATCTGCTGGCTCCCAACCTGCCTCCTCCCATCAGCCTAGCCCACCTCTGCTCCTCCCAATGTGTGGAACTACATAGCACCCTACAGCTGTTGGAATGCTTTCCCCACCATCTCAAGTGCCCTTCTGACTTAAAATGGGATTTCAGAGCCTGGCCAGGGATCACTGCTGGGTTTTTGCCTACTCAGAATCCCTTTCTCTTCTAGAAATATAAACCCATGGTGGGGAGCCTTACTGTAAGGTTAATTACAGCCAACTCCACCATCTTCCCCACCAGAGCAGCAAACAAGAAACTATGCAGGGCTAATCCAGGAAACTAAATGTTTAATACCCACAGAGATCAGGCCTCTTTTCCTTTAGAAGCTGCCTGGAAGACAGAGCTTAGGGCCTTCTCTGCTCATCTTATCCCCGCCTTATTAAAAAATGAAGACAAGAAGCAGACCTCAGAAATGGGGTGAGAGATAAGACCCCATGTCACTGTCTTCTGGTCAGAGCCCCTCTACCAGACCATCATAGGTGCTGTCTAAAACTGCAAACAGCTCATACTTGAACCTTCCTTTTATAGCACTGCCCTTGGCCCAAAGAGACTCATTTTGCCAAGAAATTCTGAGGAGGTTATGCTTCCCATTCCAGAAGCAGGCCCAGAGCCAATGCCTGCCTAATAGGGGAGTATAAAAGGCCAAGCATCTTGCCTGAGAATGAGCCCATTCTGTGATGGTATTCATGCTCCAGAACTCTTCATGGGATCAGGCTGCGGCTAGACTCCAACTGAAACCACATTCTTTATTGGCTCATGCCTTGCTTACAGATGCACTCCTTTGCCATTCCTCCTGAGAGTACTCCCTCAATAAATAACATGCACAAGAATCCCCATTGCAAGCTCTGCTTCTAGGGTATCCAAGCTGAGATTCCTCCAGATCAAGCCATGCCTGAAGCCAGAGCATGGACTTCTGGCTCCACAAATTCACTTTAAAAAAAATTAAAAAATTTGTTTGGAATTGAGATTCTGACAGTTGTATTTGACCTTGGAGACCTTTTAATTTAGTGAAAAAGAAACATTTGTGTACCAATCCTTATTCTCAATCTCACCTTCATCATCAAGCCAGAGTGAGGAACACCTGCAGCCTGTTGGCTCCTGGAGACCCATGTGCCTATAGCCCGTGCAGGCAGACACCCCCACACCCCACAAACCCGGGCTGCAAACAGAAACTGTCACACTTCCCCACACATCTTGGGAACTTTATTCAGTGTGTGATTCTAAAAAGGGTTGCCAGATCAGGCCAGATTTCAACTGCAATATAAAGGACCAACTGCTTAGTCTCTCTTTGGTCTATGCTGAATACACATAATGCTTGTATTTGTAATAATGTTTAGAGAAAACCCGCTTCAGTTCTCAGCTTTAGAGAGTCACATGCCTTTCAAGGATTCTTGCATCTGACTGTTACAATGCAGAGACTGCTGGCTATTAGGATCTGTCCTGAAATCCTCCAAGAGGTTGGCACCGTATAGTATTAGAAAATTATGGTGTTTTGCTGTGTCGCCACAAAAAGAAAGATTAAACACAAAGCTGAGCTTAATAAATAAAGTTGAAGGTTGCTGAGCGGAACAAGGGAGCCCACTCTTCATTCCTATGGCCAATGCCTTCAAAAGTCCAGAATGAATTACAGACACCCCAAACTCCACACCTACCCACCCCCAGCACTTCCAGTTATGGTGTCTTCAAGATGGGCTGTTGCAAGTGTGACAAGGTTTTAATGTGTGTTGTGGATTTCATTTGGGGTCAGATACAAACGACAGACTTCCTGTTCAGTGTTATGTGCAGTAAAGTGACAGTTCACTGACATTATCCCACCAAAGTCCTATGAAGTGGTGAAATCACTATTACCATCTCCCATGTCACAGAGAACCCCCAAGCACAGAGAGGGTGAGCAATGAGCTCAAGGTCACACTGCCAGTAAGCAGCAGAGCTGAGATTTTGACAGAGGCCTCTCAGAATCCAGAAGCCTGTGTTCATGAAGCTCTACTGCCTCATGCGTCAAAAATATCATGTGGATTTGTTCTTTCTTTTCCTTAAAAGTCTGGTAACTTTAGGAGCACCTGGGTGGCTCAGTCGGTTAAGCGGCTGCCTTGGGCTCAGGTCATGATCCCAGGGTCCTGGGATCCAGCCCCACATCAGGCTCCCTACTCAGCGGAGAGCCGGATTCTCCCTCTTCCTCTGCCTGCCTCTCTGCCTACTTCTCCCTCTTCCTCTGCCTGCCTCTCTGCCTACTTGTGCTGAGTGTCCAGTAAATAAATAAATAAATAATAAAATCTTTAAAAGAAGTTTGGTAATTTTGTACCAGGCACTGTGCATAAAGGTGACTCGTAGTAAAGATTTCCTTCTGAGATGATCCTTTGGAAGTCACAGTGCTCTCCATGGCCCAAATATGCTTCACTCTGCAGTCCCCGGGCAGGATACATACCTGGGGGTAACCCTACACAGTGTATGCTCGGAGGCCTGGGGGTCAGGCCCAAGCTGCCTCAGGACCACAATGGGCATGTGAGGCCCACAGTTCCTGCCACCCCCCATGACATCCCTCTCTAAGCCCTCACTCCCTCGTTTGTAAAATGGGGACCCTAAGCCTTGCCGGGGGGGTCTGTTTTAAAAGTTAAAGAACATCGTAAAACCATGAGAACTTAGCGTAGGGTTTGGCATAATACAAGCTGCTCAGTCATGCTTATCTCTGAATCTGAATGGGTCCAACACATTCATTTTACAGATGAGAACACTGAGGCCCAGAGAGGGGCAGGGACTTGCCAAGGTCCCACATTGAGCCTGGTGAGAAGCTCTGCTATCTCAAAGCCCAAGGCTTCTTCCCTTTCATCCTGTGCCCTCCATCCTGAATCAGGGGCTGAGTGGCCCTGTGTCCCCTGGGCCTCACCACAGGGTGTGTCCATACCTCCCTGGGAAGGTGCTTCACACGCAGACCTCCCGCAGCTGGGGAAGTTGAGCCAGCACAGTGGGGCAGGGGGCCTCCATTAGCAAGCATCTCCCCAACTTCTTCTAGGGTAGAGGCTCCAACTGCCTCCTGCCATGTGACCAGCCTTACCTGCCCCCTTCAGCCTGAGCTGAGGGCAGGCACCCAGGTGGGGCAGGGGAGACCGGAACAAGGTATCCCCCACTAGGTAGCAGCAGGAGGAGGTGGCGGGCTGGGTTCTCCCATGGCAGGGGCCAGTCAACAGAAACAAAACAGACTGCTTCACCTTGAAGCCCCAGATGTCCCATGAGACACACAGCCCTGGGCACCTCTTCCACATCCTTTTCTCAAACTAGCTTGCCCATGGATCTGAGCCCCAAGGGAGTCCCAGCCCTCAGCCCTGGCCGCCCAAGGGATGTTCACTAAACACATGCCTTCCTGCTTCAACTACACCCGCCGCTCTGCTCAATACCCTCCCTGCTCAGACCTAATCTCATTCCTGATTAAACTTTCTCTCCCTTCCATTTGTAAGGGTGTGCAGGGATGTGAATTTTGAAGCCCCGTATAAATATGTGCTTTAGAATTAAACTGGTTCAGCAATTCTTGACAATGATTTCTCGGAAATTAAGCCCAGACAATTTGTTTGGCTGGAGTTGAGCATCTGAAACAGGCATAATGGAAACGTGGGGAGTGTGCTGGGAGCCAGGCGGCCTCAGAACCACAGCTCCTCGGACACATGCTGCCCCCTGGCAGCGCTGGCGGCTAGTGCCAGCCCGGGGACCCGAATTCCACAGGCCCTCCGTCTGCTATGCCACCACCCAACTCCTGGGCACCCACCAGGCACCAGCCCTGGCCCAGGGGCACTTCCCTTCTCCCTGAGAGGAGCCTGGAGCTCCAACAGGGAGACGTAAATTTGGGAACGGGGGAAGGGAGTGGGACTGACTTCTGTCTCTCTGGTGGAGGGGGCTCTGTGCTGCAGGAGATGAAAGAGGAGCGAAGTCCTGATTCATGCTAGCCTAGAAAAAACACGATGCTAAATGGAAGAAGCCAGACAGAAAGTCTGTATGTGCATGATCGCACGGATACGAAACCTCCAGAAGAGGAAAACCTGGAGAGGGAAGCAGCTCAGGGGCTGAGGTGGGAGGGAGAAGTGACCGCTAGTGGGGTTTCCATTCGGGATGATGAAAAGGTTTTGGAACTAGATAAAGGTATACTGGTACAACATTGTGTATGTACTTATTAATGCCACCGATTTGTACACTTCAAAATGATTTATTTTAGATGTATTTTATTATGATTAAAAAAAAACCGCACAGATCTCAAAAAGAACATCAAGTATCCCATCTCACCCTGACTCCCCAGCCAGCTCTTGGAGATTCCTGCACACCTTAACTTTCTCCAGAACCTTTCTGAGCATCCCTGGACGGTGTTCTTGGCTGTCTTGCCATTTCTGCTGATCCCCTCTTCTGGTAACAGGCTGGAGGAAATGACTTCTGCTCCTGCCAAGCGCTTCAGTGGACCCCATCTGGCTCTGGGGGACATCTGACGTGGAGAGGGCACTGGCATCTATAGAGAGGATCATCTCCTTTCCTTGTAAGAGCTGAGGGCATGAAAGCTATAGACTCATAGGATTTCCTAGTGGTCTTAGTACAGAGACCTTTCCAGAAAGCTTTGGAATGGCCCATGAGTGGGACCAGGGACCTACTTAATGACAGACACTGTGCTGGGCTCAGAAGCTCCCCTCTGGTTTGGTCCATCACCTCTAAGCCAGACCTGTGGATCTGGAACACATCTCCCCAAGGGCTCCTAGAAACTTTGTGTGGCTAGGACTCTGGCAGACCTATCTACCCACCACCCGCCCCCATCCTCTGGACACATACATCTGGCGCTCGCTTGCTTATCTCCAGTATACGGTTTAATTCTCATGTATACATGAAGCACAGATAATGTCCATTTCATTGCTGGTGAAACTGAGGCCCAAAGAACAGGAAGTCAGTGCTTGGTCTGCCCAGCTTATCCCTGGACCCTACTGTCTCTAGGAGCTGGGATCCCATCACACAGCAGGGGGTGGCCAAGTCAGAGCTCTGCATCATGAGGCACCTCTCCCACCTGCCCGGGAGCTCTGAGAGGGCAGGCGGTGGCTAGGTTCACCTGGGAGCCCAAGGTCCAGCAGAGAGCCTCTAAGATGGAAACAGCAGTGAGTGTTGGCTCGGATGAATGGGGAGCAGGCCCCATGGAGGCTGAGGCAACAAGAACTGGTCTGGAAAATGATCACTGACCTGAATCTTTGCTCAGAACTTGAGATAAATGATGAATGAACATTGAGTGGGCACTGGGCTTCTTACCTGACCTGCTTCATCTTTCTTCCTCTCTCTCTTCCTCTCTCTTTCTTCCCTCCCCCTTCTCCCCTCTCTTTCTTTCTCTCTCTTTCTATCTCTCCCTCTCTCTCTTCCTCTTTCTCTTCTCCTCTTCTTCTCTCTCCTTCTTTTTCTCTTCCTCTCTCTCTCTCTTCTTCTCTTCTCCCTCTCTCCTCTTCTCTTCTCTCTTCTTTTCTCCCTCTTCCTCTATCTTCTTCTCTTCACCCTTCTCTCTTCCTCTCTTCTCCTCTCTCTCTTCCTCTCTGTCTTCTTTGTTAGGCTTTGGTCCTATATCACACACACATAAAAATCCCACTTTTCACAGAATTGTTACAGAATAAGACATTTACCTCAGTGGTCCCCTGTGTACTCCCCACCCACCCCAACCTTGAGCAGTCAAACTGTTCTAAAAGGGGATGAAGAGTTGCTCGAGATCCTAGGATTCAGCCTTGAACTGCTAGGATTAATTTTCTCCCACACTCGTTGAATGACAGAATCAGGCTTTAGGAAGATCTTGCCAGGTTGGAGTGGTGGGCCAAATCTAACAATGGAATTCACAAAGGAAAAGTACAAACCCTACACAGGATTCAAACAAGAAGTGACATTCAAGCGGATGCACAGCATGCCCGGAACATCCAGAGTGTCTGATTTTACGCCGGGCCACACAAACACAAACATGGTGCTAAGACAAGACTGGTGAGAGGGCCCAGCTCCCACTAAGTGTTCACAGCCTGCTGAGTCCATTGTGCACTGCAAACCAGGGTCTTTCCAGAGGGGTTAGCCCCTCACTCTCTCTGGAAAAAGTACCTGTGTCTCCTTTGATCACTTCTCCGCTTCTCGTGTCCTCATATCCTCAGACTCCCAAGAAAGAAACAACAAAAGGACCTAACCTTGACCCTCTCCCTCTCCTGCCAGGTGTGGCATAACCAAGCTGTCAGTTCTGCCTCCTGAACACATCTGTCGTCTTCCCTCTCTTTCCTGCCCATCTTTCCCTTACCTCACCAGCTCCAGGAGCCTCCTACCTGGTCCTCAACTTCTCATTGTCCATTCTTTATATTGTGTTGAACTCCCTTGTCTCATCCTTCAAAGGCCACCTTGGCCCCACTGTGCATAGGATAAAACGCCAACAGCCCAGCCTGACACACTCCTGCCCACCCTCCCGGCCACCTGTCTGCCTCACTATGTCCTAATCTCATGCCAGGCAATCCATCTTTCTTCTTTAGCTTTTGAAGGTGTCATTTCCTCCAATCTTCCGTTTCCCAACCTGTAACTCCTATTCACCCTTCAAAGCAGGCTTGGCCATCCCTTCCTCCAGGAAGATGCAGCGGGACCACACTTGGTCCCTCTGTCTTCCAGGTTCAAGAGCGCCCCAAATTATCCTTATCATGCCACCCTGGCCCTGTGACTATGCCTTTCTCCTCCCCTGACAGCGAGATCTCTGGGGACAGGCTCTCGGTCCAAGTCATCTCCTGACCCCCAGGGCTGAGCACTGAGCCTCATGCACAGTGCTCACCAGGACACAGTCACAGATGGGTGCAGGGGTGCACACGTGCATGCAGGGATGCACGGATAGAGGATTGCTAGGTCTGTGATCCACATCAGCATGACTTCAGACCACCACTAGCAACCTCCCACCCAGTGAGCAGAGGCTCCAGGATGGACATGCACTGGTATGAATCTGCCATTCCCTGGCTTGGCCTGGGTCCCCTCAAGCCCTCCAAGGTGTGGACATCTCTCTGCATGGATGGGGATCCCAGGGTTTCAGGATATGTCTTTCTTCATGCAGAGCCCTTGCACCACTGACCTGTTCCAGCACTAGAGGAAGACCAGCTGTTTTGGATTTACCCAGAAGCATTATGTGAGTCTACACTGAGAGACCTTTCCTGGAAGTTGTAGCAGGTGGAGTTCCCAGGAAGCAGACTCAGAGACCAGCAAACACTCCTGGGATTTCTCCCTGCGGAAGGCAGCAAGATTGGGCAGAGGAGAAGCTGCCCTGTGACCAGTGTCACCGACTCCATGGGGTGCTCCACCCAAAGTGGGCCTTTCAGAGTTGGCCTGAGCAGGGGAAGGAGGCCTGGCTTCCATATATGCGTCAGTGCAGCTGCCCTGGCAGGAGACATGACCTAGAGAGACGAGGCTCCCATCAGCCCACGTGGTGCCACAGAGGACTGAGAGCCAGCAGTGTCCCCAGGGAAGGAAGTCTTTGGTCCAGCATGGGAATCTGGACAGCACACCAGAGCACTCTCCACAGCCTTTCCCCGTGTATTTCCAGAAGCCCTGCTGGGAGCCTGCCTGCACAGTACTCAGGGCCCACACTGTGGCACTAGATCCCACGTCCCAGCACAGTGCTCCCAACTGGCTCGCCCCTGGTCCCCAGCTCTGCAGTTCTCTCCCAGGACCCAGCCTGCTAGGTCTCGGTCCCCTGGGCACTGGCAGGGTTCCCAAAGGCGGGGGCAACCAGGTCCTGCAGCACCTCTGGGGTATATCCCATTTCCTCCCTCACCAGGCCTGTTGAGACTTAACGCTGGTGTCAGCTCTGGCCAAGAGGGAGGGAGGGGACCATGTCTGGATGAGCAGGAGGCCTTGCAGGAGGGAGGCCTCTGCATCCCCTTCAGACACAGGAGCAGGGCTGGTGGCCACTTGTGCACACTCAGATGATTCAGGGAATCTGGGACTCAAGATCAGGGTGCATCAAATCGAATGTTCCTGTCACATGCCTCACGGTCGCATTCTTCCCTAACCAGGGCCCTCACCACAGCCCAGTGGATGGAACTAGGTTTGAAATAGATCTTCTTTTACTCCCAAGATGAAGTCCAGGCCCAGCCTCGACTTTCTCTGCCTTCAGCCTTTAGAAGATGAGAGCTCCTTCCCTTATGACTGACAAGGGCCTCTGGCTTTCACACTTCACTTTTAATGCCCATTAATCACTCATAGTCTTCCCTTATCTTTTTGCAATGTGTCAGTTGAGCTTAGCAATAGCTGTCCCATTCCTCTAAGTTTACAGAGACCTTGTGCCCCACTTCTGGAATGCTGCCCAGTGCTTCCCAGTCTTCAGCGTACCATCCCAGCTCACCACTGGTGAAATGTTTCACATTTCCTCTGCTGCCCATGTCAGGAGCTCTCTGTACTTGACTTCCCACCAAGGATGCAATCCTCATGGCCAGCTGGGTGGCAAGGGATCTGGCTCCTAAGTCTCATCTTAACACTGGCTTTGTCAGATCACTCCTCAAACCAACTATCCCAGTTTGGGTATCTCAAGAAGCAGACTCAGATGGAGAGGAGGGGACGGCCCTAATCCCAGTGCTCTCTGGTATGCCTCCAGACCCTGGGTGTATTAGTTGAGATAATATTAGCTGCTGTAAAATATTTATACATAGTAGCTCAGGCCTAATATAAGTGTATTTCTCTTCACATAACAATTAAAGAGGTGTCTGGGCTCAGCAGATGGCTCTCCTCCGAGTGATGATTCAGGAACCCAGGCTCCTTTTCTCTTGTGGAGAGGAGCCACCTCCAATGTGTAGCTTCCAAGGCCTCTGTGCTTCCCATATGGCATAGATGGAGCAAGTATGGACAACACAGCTGGGAGGCATGTAGGGGCCTGTCCTGGAAGTGACACCCCATCACTCCAACCACATTCCATCAACTAGAAGAAGCTTAGGGCCCCACCCACCTGCTGGAGAAGTTGGGAAACATGAGCTAGCTATGTGCCCAGAATGAAGAGGAAACGGGCCTGGCCAACAGCTGGCCACTTTTGAAAACATTCGAGAAGTGGCAACTTTCCACTCTGGTAGAAAACTAGGGAAATGTTAGAATCTCCATCTGAGATTCATCAACTCCGCCAAAGATGCTAAAGTCACGTGAAATCATACAAAGTCATTCCAGAACTCTTGATTTTATTTTTTTTTTAAGATTTTATTTTTATTTATTTGTTAGAGAGACAGAGAGAGAGCGTGAGCACAGGCAGACAGAGTGGTAGGCAGAGGCAGAGGGAGAAGCAGGCTCCCTGCCGAGCAAGGAGCCGGATGCTGGACTCGATCCCAGGACGCTGGGTTCATGACCTGAGCTGAAGGCAGCCGCTTAACCAACTGAGCCACCCAGGCGTCCCCAGAACTCTTGATTTTAAATCCCAGCTTTCCTCTTTGCACTCCAGACCTTCTAGAACCCACAATCTTCTCTTAAGCTTCCCCCTAAAGCCTCCCCGAGTCTGCCCAACGCATGCCTGAGCAACATCAACTACAAATAGCTTGTGTGAGATTTAGTACCAATGACAGAGAAGGAAGACAGGGTGAAATTTTGGCTCCAGACCCAAGAAGCATGCTTATCTCCAAGAGAAAACCACAATGGCTTATTTCTTTACCTCTTCAGTCTCTTACAGGAGCTATGACAGTTTCTTACAATTTTTTTTTT
>ML105594.1:93921-162870 GCA_003697995.1 Taxidea taxus jeffersonii | reverse complement strand
GCTGAGGTCGAAGAGGTTGCTGCCTGTGTTCTCCTCAAGGATTTTGATGGATTCCTTTCTCACGTTGAGGTCCTTCATCCATTTTGAGTCTATTTTCGTGTGTGGTGTAAGGAAATGGTCCAATTTCATTTTTCTGCATGTGGCTGTCCAGTTTTCCCAACACCATTTGTTGAAGAGGCTGTCTTTTTTCCATTGGATATTCTTTCCTGCTTTGTCGAAGATTAGATGACCATAGAGTTGAGGGACTATTTCTGGGCTCTCTGTTCTGTTCCATTGATCTATGTGTCTGTTTGTGTGCCAGTACCATACTGTCTTGATGATGACAGCTTTGTAATAGAGCTTGAAGTCGGGAATTGTGATGCCACCAACTTTGGTTTTCTTTTTCAATATTCCTTTGGCTATTCGAGGTCTTTTCTGGTTCCATATAAATTTTAGGATTATTTGTTCCATTTCTTTGAAAAAATTGGATGGGATTTTGATAGGCATTGCATTAAATGTGTAGATAGCTTTAGGTAGCATAGACATTTTCACAATATTTATTCTTCCAATCCATGAGCATGGAACATTTTTCCATTTCTTTGTGTCTTCCTCAATTTCTTTCATGAGTACTTTATAGTTCTCTGAGTATAGATTCTTTGCCTCTTTGGTTAGGTTTATTCCTAGGTATCTTACGGTTTTGGGTTTAATGGTAAATGGGATTGACTCCTTAATTTCTCTTTCTTCTGTCTTGCTGTTGGTGTAAAGAAATACAACTGATTTCTGTGCATTGATTTTATATCCTGACACTTTACTGAATTCCTGTACAAGCTCTAGCAGTTTTGGAGTGGAGCCTTTTGGGTTTTCCACATATAGTATCATATCATCTGCAAAGAGCGATAGTTTGACTTCTTCTTTGCCGATTTGGATGCCTTTAATTTCTTTTTGTTGTCTGATTGCTGAGGCTAGGACTTCTAGTACTATGTTGAATAGCAGTGGTGATAGTGGACATCCCTGCCGTGTTCCTGACCTTAACGGAAAAGCTCTCAGTTTTTCTCCATTGAGAATGATACTTGCCGTGGGTTTTTCATAGATGGCTTTGATAATATTGAGGTATGTGCCTTCTATCCCTACACTTTGAAGAGTTTTGATTAGGAAGGGATGTTGTACTTTGTCAGATGCTTTTTCAGCATCTATTGAGAGTATCATATGGTTCTTGTTCTTTCTTTTGTTAATGTATTGTATCACATTGATTGATTTGCGGATGTTGAACCAACCCTGCTGCCCTGGAATAAATCCCACTTGGTCGTGGTGAATAATCCTTTTAATGTACTGTTGGATCCTAGTGGCTAGTATTTTGGTGAGAATTTTCACATCTGTGTTCATCAAGGATATTGGTCTGTAATTCTCTTTTTTGATGGGATCCTTGTCTGGTTTGGGGATCAAGGTGATGCTGGCCTCATAAAATGAGTTTGGAAGTTTTCCTTCCATTTCTATTTTTTGGAACAGTTTCAGGAGAATAGGAATTAATTCTTCTTTAAATGTTTGGTAGAATTCCCCTGGGAAGCCATCTGGCCCTGGGCTTTCGTTTGTTTGGAGACTTTTGATGACTGTTTCAATCTCCTTACTGGCTATGGGCCTATTCAGGTTTTCTATTTCTTCCTGGTTCAGTTTTGGCAGTTTATATGTCTCTAGGAAAGCATCCATTTCTTCCAGATTGTCAAATTTGTTGGCATAGAGTTGCTCATAATATGTTCTTATGATTGTTTGTATTTCTTTGGTGTTGGTTGTGATCTCTCCTCTTTCATTCATGATTTTATTTATTTGGGTCCTTTCTCTTTTCTTTTGGATAAGTCTGGCCAGGGGTTTATCAATCTTATTAATTCTTTCAAAGAACCAGCTCCTAGTTTCATTGATTTGTTCTATTGTTTTTTTGGCTTCTATTTAATTGATTTCTGCTTTGATCTTTATTATTTCTCTTCTCCTGCTGGGTTTAGGCTTTCTTTGTTGTTCTTTCTTGAGCTCCTTTAGGTGTAGGGTTAGGTTGTGTATTTGAGACCTTTCCTGTTTCTTGAGATAGGCTTGTATTGCTATATATTTTCCTCTCAGGACTGCCTTTGCTGTGTCCCACAGATTTTGGACCATTGTGTTTTCATTATCATTTGTTTCCATGGTTTTTTTCAATTCTTCTTTAATTTCCTGGTTGACCCATTCATTCTTTAGAAGGATGCTGTTGAGTCTCCATGTGTTTGTGCTCTTTCCAAATTTCCTCTTGTGATTGAGTTCTAGCTTCAGAGCATGGAAATATGCAGGGAATGATCCCGATCTTTTGATACCTGTTGAGACCTAATTTATGACCCAGGATGTGATCTATTCTGGAGAATGTTCCATGGGCACTAGAGAAGAATGTGCTTTAGGGTAGAATGTTCTGAATATATCTGTGATGTCCATCTCGTCCAGTGTGTCATTTAAGACCTTTATTTCCTTGTTGATCTTTTGCTTGGATGATCTGTCCATTTCAGTGAGGGGTGTATTAAAGTCTCCAACTATTATTGTATTCTTGTCAATGTGTTTCTTTGATTTTGTTATTAATTGGTTTATATAGTTGGCTGCTCCCATGTTAGGGGCATAGATATTTAAAATTGTTAGATCTTCTTGTTGGACAGACCCTTTGAGTATGATATAGTGTCCTTCCTCATCTCTTATTATAGTCTTTGGCTTAAAATCTATTGATCTGATATAAGGATTACCACCCCGGCTTTCTTCTGATGTCCATTAGCATGGTAAATTGTTTTCCACCCCCTCACTTTCAATCTGGAGGTGTCTTCAGGTCTAAAATGAGTTTCTTGTAGGCAGCATATTGATGGGTTTTGTTTTTTTATCCAATCTGAAACCCTGTGTCTTTTGATTGGGGCATTTAGCCCATTTACATTCAGGGTAACTATTGAGAGATATGAATTTGGTGCCATTGTATTGCCTGTATGGTGATTGTTACTGTATATTGTCTCTGTTCCTTTCTGATAATACTTTTAGGGTCTCTCTTTGCTTAGAGGACCCCTTTCAATATTTCCTGTAGAGCTGGTTTGGTGTTTACAAATTCTTTCAGTTTTTGTTTGTCCTGGAAGCTTTTTATCTCTCCTTCTATTTTCAATGATAACCTAGCTGGATAAAGTATTCTTGGCTGCATGTTTTTCTTGTTTAGTGCTCTGAATATATCATGCCAGTTCTTTCTGGCCTGCCAGGTCTCTGTGGATAAGTCTGCTGCCAATCTAATATTTTTACCATTGTATGTTACAGACTTCTTGTCCCGTGCTGCTTTCAGGATTTTCTCTTTGTCGCTAAAACTTGTAAATTTTACTATTAGATGATGGGGTGTGGACCTATTCCTATTGATTTTGAGGGGTATTTTCTGCACCTCCTGGATTTTGATGCTTGTTCCATTTGCTATATTAGGGTAATTCTCTACAATAATTCTCTCCAATATGCCTTCTGCTCCTCTCTCTCTTTCTTTTTCTTCTGGAATCCCAATTATTCTAATGTTGTTTTGCCTTATGGTATCACTTATCTCTTGAATTCTCCCCTCGTAATCCAGTAGTTGTTTGCCTCTCTTTTGCTCAGCTTCCTTATTCTCTGTCATTTGGTCTTCTATACCACTAATTCTTTTTTCTGCCTCATTTATCCTAGCAGTAAGAGTCTCCATTTTTTATTGCACCTCATTAATAGCTTTTTTAATTTCAACTTGATTAGACTTTAGTTCTTTTATTTCTCCAGAAAGGGCTTTTATTTCTCCTGACAGGGTTTCTCTAATATCTTCCATGCCTTTTTCAAGGCTGGCTAGAACCTTGAGAATCATTATCCTGAATTCCAGATCTGACATATTACCAATGTCTGTATTGATTAGGTCCCTAGTCTTCGGTACTACCTCCTGTTCTTTTTTTTTGTGGTGAGTTTTTCCGCCTTGTCATTTTGTCCAGGTAAGAATCCGCTGTTCTCCTTGTTAAGTGAACTTGGTCTTGGCTGGATTTCTTGTTGATCTTCTGGGGGAGGGGCCTGTTGTAGTGATTCTCAAGTGTCTTTGTCCCAGGTGGAATTGCACCGCCCTTACCAGGGACCGGGCTAAGTAATCCTCTCAGGTTCTCTTTCTGGGGTTTTTGTTCCCTGAACGCTTTCCGTAGAGTTCCGGAGGACGGGAATGAAAATGGCGGCCTCCCAATCTCCGGTTTGGAGGAGCCGAGAGCTAGGGGCCCCAGTCTTCAGCACGCCTTCAGAGAAAAGCGCTTAATCACTCCCGTCTCCCCAGCCTCCAGCCACGCTTGAAGAAAATTGTGCGTAATCAGTCCTGTCTCACTGGCTTCTGGCTGTGCTCCGAGGTCATCCAGCCTGTGACCAAGTGTCTCTGTCGCTGGCAGAGTCCCACCTGGAGTCTCCGAACCCCGTAGATCCCTGAGCTCCCCCAGGTCGGAATCTCCCTGGCTCTTGTGGGGACCCCTCACACAGAGCACCGGCCCGTGTCACAGACCATGGCTCTAGGAAACCCTGAGTTGAGAGCTCACTCCTCGGCTCTGTCTCTGCAGCCGGTTTCCCCGCTCTAATACCTGTGAGCTCTGCGACACTCAGACACCCCCAATCCTTCTGTGACCCCACGGGACCTGAGTCCATGCTGTCCCAATGAGGTCTTCACCCCAGTTTAGCCTGTGGAGTGATGTCCCTCCATGGAGCAGACTTTAAAATTCCTGATTTTGTGCTCCATTGTTCCACCTCTTGCTGGGAGCCGGCCCCTCCCCCGGGGTCTATCTTCCCATCACATTGGATTCACTTCTCCGCTGGTCCTATCTTTTAGAAGGTGGTCAGTTTTCTGTTTCTAGAATTGTTATTCTTCTTCTCTTCGATCTCCTGTTGGATTCGTAGGTGTTTGGAATGGTTTGATAGGCTATCTAGCTGATCTCCTGCTGCCTGATATCATCTCAGCCTGCTACTTCTCTGCCATCTTGACTCCGGGGTCACCATTCTTTTAAGAGTTGAAAACTCAAGTCAAAACACATTTCAACTTAATGTTCTAAATAGTCATTAATCCATAGAGACAATGAAGAAGATAAAACATTTACACAGGGTACAAATAATGGAAAACATAAAGGAAGACCACTAATCTGGGCATATGAGCTGCTTCTATGAATTAGGCAAATCTCTGAGTCAAATACGCTAAGACAAATGGAAACAGGGAATAAAAAGAAATATGAACTAAGTGTCCATTGGCAGCATTTGTCATATCATTTTTATTTGTGACCAGTATAGTGGCAACTGATTAAAATCTGCCCCTTTCAGTAGATCAGTTCATCTACCAAAGATATACTCTTTGGTAGTTTGGTAGTTTGGTAGTTTATCTACCAAAGATATACTCTTAATCGTAGATATGAACAAACAGCAGTCTTACCCTAATGGCTATGAAAATCAATTAAACAACTTAAAAAAATTATTTATTTAATTTCTTTTCAGTATAACAGAATTCATTGTTTATGCACCACACCCAGTGCTCCATGCAATACTTGCCCTCCATAAAACCCACCACCTGGCTCCCCCAACCTCCCACCCCCCTCAGAATCCTCAGAATGTTTTTCAGAGTCTATAGTCACTCATGGTTCAACTCCCCAATTTCCCTCAACTCCCTTCTCCTCTCCATCTCCCCATGTCCTCCATGTTATTTCTTATGCTCCACAAATAAGTGAAATCATATGATAACTGACTCTCTCTGCTTGACTTATTTCACTCAGCATAATCTCTTCCAGTCCCGTCCATGTTGATATAAAAGTTGGGTATTCATCCTTTCTGATGGAGGCATAATATTCCATAGTGTATATGGACCACATCTTCCTTATCCATTCGTCCATTGAAAGGCATCTTGGTTCTTTCCACAGTTTTGTGACTGTGGCCATTGGTGCTATGAACATTGGGGTACAGATGGCCCTTCTTTTCACTACATCTGTATCTTTGGGGTAAATACCCAGTAGTGCTATTGCAGGGTCATAGGGAAGCTCTATTTTTAATTTCTTAAGGAATCTCCACACTGTTTTCCAAAGTGGTTGCACCAACTTGCATTCCCACCAACAGTGTAAGAAGGTTCCCCTTTCTCCACATTCTCTCCAACACACGTTGTTTCCTGTCTTGCTAATTTTGGCCATTCTAACTGGTGTAAGGTGGTATCTCAATGTGGTTTTAATTTTAATCACTGATGGCTAGTGATGATGAACATTTTTTCATATGTCTGATAGCCATTTGTATGTCTTCATTGGAGAAGTGTCTGTTCATGTCTTCTGCCCATTTTTTAACATGATTATGTGTTTTGTGTGTGTTGAGTTTGAAAAATTCTTTATAGATTCTGGATATCAGCCTTTTGTCTGTAATGTCATTTGCAAATATCTTCTCCCATTCCGTGGGTTGCCTCTTTGTTTTGTTGACTGTTTCCTTTGCTGTGCAGAAGCTTTAGATCTTGATGAAGTCCCAAAAGTTCATTTACGCTTTTGTTTCCTTTGCCTCTGGAGACATATCTTGAAAGAAGTTGCTGTGGCTGATATCGAAGAGGTTACTGCCTATGTTTTCCTCTAGGATTCTGATGGATTCCTGTCTCATGTTGAGATCTTTTATCCATTTCGAGTTTATCTTTGTGTATGGTGTAAGAGAATGGTCGAGTTTCATTCTTCAACATATAGCTGTCCAACTTTCCCAGCACCATTTATTGAAGAGACTGTCTTTTTTCCACTGGATATTCTTTTCCTGCTTTGTCGAAGATTATTTGACCATAGAGTTGAGGGTCCATATCTGGGCTCTCTACTCTGTTCCACTCATCTATGTGTCTGTTTTTATGCCAGTACCATGCTGTCTTAGTGATCACAGCTTTGTAGTAAAGCTTGAAATCAGGTAATGTGATGCCGCCAGTTTTATTTTTCTTTTTCAGCATTTTCTTAGCAATTCGGGGTCTCTTCTGATTCCATACAAATTTTAGGATTATTTGCTCCAGCTCTTTGAAGAATACCAGTGGAATTTTGATCAGAATGGCATTAAAAGTATAGATTGCTCTAGGCAGTATAGACATTTTAATAATGTTTATTCTTCCGATCCAAGAGCATGGAATGGTCTTCCATCTTTTTGTGTCTTCTTCGATTTCTTTCATGAATGTTCTGTATTTCCTCAAGTACAGATCCTTTACCTCTTTGGTTAAGTTTATTCCCAGGTATCTTATGGTTTTTAGTGCTATAGTAAATGGAATTGATTCTCTAATTTCCCTTTCTGTGTTTTCATTGTTAGTGTATAAGAAAGCAACTGATTTCTGTACATTGACTTTATATCTTGCCACATTACTGAATTGCTGTATGAGTTCTAGTAATTTAGGGTGGAGTCTTTTGGGTTTCCCCTATAAAGTATCATGTCATCTGCAAAGAGAGAGAGTTTGACCTCTTCATTGCCAATTTGGATACCTCTTATTTCTCTTTGTTGTTTGATTGCTGTTGTTAGGACTTCTAATACTATGTTGAACAAGAGTGGTGAGAGTGGGCATCCTTGTCGTGTTCCTGATCTCAACAGGAAGGCTGTGAGCTTTTTCCCATTGAGGATGATATTTGCTGTGGGTTTTTCATAGATAGATTTTATGAAGTTCAGGAATGTTCCCTCTATCCCTATACTTTGAAGCATTTTAATCAGGAACAGATGTTGGATTTTGTCAAATGCTTTTTCTGCATCAATTGAGAGGACCATGTGGTTCTTCTCTCTTCTCTTATTGATTTGCTCTATCACGTTGGTTGATTTGCGAATGTTGAACCATCCTTGCACCCCGGGGATGAATCCCACCTGGTCATGGTGGATAATCTTTTTAATGTGCTGTTGGATCCTATTTGCTAGGATCTTGTTGAGAATCTCAGCATCCATATTCATCAGTGGTATTGGTCTGAAATTCTCCTTTTTGGTGGGGTCTTTGCCTGGTTTGGGGATCAGGGTAATGCCAGCTTCATGAAAAGAGTCTGGAAGTTTTCCTTCTGCTTCAATTTTTTGAAACAGCTTCAGAAGAATAGGTATTATTTCTTCTTTGAAAGTTTGGTAGAATTCCCCAGGGAATCCGTCAGGTCCTGGGCTCTTGTTTTTTGAGAGGTTTTTGATCACTGCTTCAATCTCAGTACTAGATATTGGTCTATTCAGGTTGTCAATTTCCTGGTTCAATTTTAGAAGTTTATAGTTTTCCAGGAATGCATCCATTTCATCTGGGTTGCTTAACTTATTGGCATATAACTGTTGATAATAACTTCTGGTGATTGTTTCTATTTCCTTGGCTTTAGTTGTGATCTCTCCCTTTTCATTCATAATTTTATTAATTTGGGCCTTCTCTCTTTTCTTTTGGATTAGTGTGACCAATGGTTTATCGATCTTATCGATTCTTTCAAAAAACCAGCTTCTAGTTTCATTGATGCATTCTACTGTATCTCTAGTTTCTATCTCATTAATCTCTGCTCTAATCTTGATTATTTCCCTTCTCATGTATGGAATTGGCTTAATTTGTTGTTGATTCTCCAGTTCTTTAAGGTGTAGAGACAGCTGGTGTATTCTGGATTTTTTTATTTTTTTGAGGGAGGCTTGGATGGCTATGTATTTCCCCCTTAGGACTGTTATTGCTGTATCCCATAGGTTTTGGGCTGAAGTGTCTTCATTCTTATTGGTTTCCATGAAATGTTTAAGTTCTTCTTTGTTCTCCTGGTTGATCCAAGCATTCTTTAGCAAGGTGGTCTTTAGCTTCCAGGTGTTTGAGTTCCTTCCAAACTTTTCCATGTGTTTGAGCTCCAGTTTCAAAGCATTGTGATCTGAGAATATGCAGGGAATAATCTCAATCTTTTGGTATCGGTTGAGCCCTGATTTGTGACCCAGTATGTGGTCTATTCTGGAGAAGTTTCCATGTGCACTTGTGAAGACTGAGTATTCTGTTGTTTTAGGGTGGAACGTTCTGTATATATCTATGAGGTCCACCTGGTCCAATGTTTCATTCAATGCTCTTATTTCTTTACTGATTTTCTGCTTGGATGATCTGTCTATTACTGAGAGTGGCATATTAAGGTCCCCCACTATTAATGTATTCATATTAATATGACTCTTTATCTTGATTAACAGTTTTCTTATGCAGTTGGCTGCTCCCATATTCAGGGCATAAATATTTACAATTGTTAGATCTCCTTGGTGGGTAGTCCCTTTAAGAATTATGTAGTGTCCTTCTGTATCTCTGACTACAGTCTTTAGTTTGAAATCTAATTTATCTGATATGAGAATCACTACCCTGGCCTTCTTTTGAGGCCCATTGGCATGAAAAATGCTTCTCCATCCCTTCACTTTCAGTCTGGGTGTATCCTTAGGTTCAAAATGGGTCTATTGTAGACAACATGTGGATGGGTCCTGTCGTTTTATCCAATCTGCAACCCTGTGTCATTTTGTGGGCACATTTAGGCCATTCACTTTCAGAGTGATTATTGAGAGATACGTTTTTATTGACACTCCTCTTTTATAGAATACCTCATAATATTTCCTGCAGTGTTCGTTTGTTGGTCACATACTCTTTTAAACCTTGCCGGTCTTGGGAACTCTTTATCTCTCCATCCATTTTGAATGTCAGTCTTGCTGTATAAAGTATTCTTGGCTGCATGTTCTTCTCATTTAGTGTCCTGAATATGTCTTGCCAGCCCTTTCTGGCTTGCCAGGTTTCTGTGGACAGGTCTGACATTATTCTGATGGGCTTTCCTCTGTACATAAGGAACTTCTTTGTCCTAGCTGCTTTCAAGAGGTCTTGTCTACAATTATGATTCATCATTCTTACTATTAGGTGTCTTGAGGTCTTTCTAGATTCTATAATCTTGGGGGAAGACCGTTCTGCCTCTAGTACACAAACGCTGGTTCCATTTGCCATATTGGGAAAATTTTCTTGGAGAATTTGTTCAACTACATCTTCTAGTCTTCTTTCTTTCTCCTCTCCCTCAGGGATTCCAATAATTCTGACGTTGGAATGTTTCATGGTGTCATTTATTTTCCTAATTCTGTTTTCGTGGCTTCTAAGCTGTTTGGTCCAGGCTTCCTCCTGATCCTTTCTCTCTATCTGTTTGTTAGAGAATTTAGATTAGATTGGAACTCATTGAGAACATTGTGAACATCATCCCTGGTGGCTTTCGCTTCTGCCCTAATCAATTCTATTTTGTCATCCATGGCTTTCTCCAACCTAGCTATTACCTGGATAATTGTTAGCCTGAATTCCCTTTCTGACATATTGTCTATGTCCATAGCCATTAGTCTGTTACAGAAGGCCCAGCCTCTGAATTTTTCCTCTGTTAGGCGTTCCTCCTCCTAGTCATTTTGGTGAGAGATGGCTAAATGGATGTAGCTGAGTGTATCAACCGTGGTGCAGGCAAGGTGCACCCTGGAACATTTCTGAGCAATCAAGAGTCCCCTCCCAAACGAAAGAAAAAAGAAAGTAAAAAAAAAAAAAAAAAGAAAGAAAGAAAGAAAAAGAGAGAGAAACAGGAAAAAAAAGGAAGATGAAATAAAAGAGAAGGCCCAGCCCAAATGGGCCCCAAGGTAAGATTTATGAAGTATATACAAACAAAAAGACCAATAAAAGCAGATGACAAGAGAAAAAAATATATATATATATATAAACAAAGCAAAACAAAAAAAGAACCTTGTCAAAAAGAACCCCAGGTATAAGATTTATATACAACCAGGACAAAAACAAATACACAGAAATACTGGCGGGAGAAAAAGATGGGAGAGTGGTTATAAATTCTCAGTGTTGGCGAGGAAGGTTATTTTGATTCTTCCTGGATGTATCTTGATATCTTTGTTAAAGGACTCAACTTTCCTAAGATAAAGGGGGATTTAAAACTGGTGTACCTATAGGGGTAAACCAGTTTCCCCATTGATTGGGGAAAGGGGACTACCTTGAAGTTTAACTCTATATGAATATTAAAACATTAAAAAAAAAGAATAAACTATACTAAAGTAAAATTTTAAAAAATTAAAAAAATAGAAAAGCAAAAGAAAAACACAGGTATACGTATCAAAAATTTCAGGTTAAAAGGTTATTATGGAATTTGATGTACTGGGCATCTCACTGTGATGGTAAATAGGTTAAAAAATTATCTATAAAAAAATGAACCTGAATAGTGGGAACGAATTAAAAATAAAAGTTGCATCTATGAAGTAGTGGTGGTTGTTCTCTTGTCTTTTTTGTTGTTGTTGTTGGTTTTCTGGGGGAGGGGCCTGCCACGTGGGTTTTCAGGCCCTGTTTCCTGAGTTAAGTCCTCCTGCCCCCATCAAGGGGGTGGGCTCTGAGGAAACCAGTTTTTCAGGCTTTTGTTTTTTTGTTTGTTTGTTCATTTGTTTTCTCTGGCCTTGGCAGCTTCTGATGTTTTTTGGAGGTTTAGAGGAAAGCAAACTGCTCCGGAGACCTCCCTCTCAGAGAGAAGTCTCAGTCTATTCCCCTCTGGGTGCTCCAGAGCACATAAATTCCCCCTCGGCCGCTGGCAGAGCACGTTCCCAGTCTCCGTCTCTGGGGACACAGGAACTCCTGCTTGTACCCAAAACCACGATAGCCGTGGCTGTCTGGCAGCTCCAGATCACCAGAGAGGTTCCAAGCAGTGATAGGGCACTGAGATTTTCCCGCTGGCCTGGGCTGGAGTGCTCAGACTCTCCAGTCGGAGAGAGCGAGACAGTGCCGGCTGCCGCCTGCACACACCCCAGAAGCCCCTTTGTGCCCTCTTCTAGTAACTCTTCTAGGGGTAACCTACTCTAATTTTTATTTCCTTCTTTCTTATTTCAGATTTTATTTATTTGATAGAGAGAGACACAGTGAGAGAGGGAACACAAGCAGTGGGAGTGGGAGAGGGAGAAGTACGCTTCCCACTGAGCAGGGAGCCCCATGCGGGACCAGATCCCACATGACCTGAGCTGAAGGCAGATGCTTAGTGGCTGCCCAAGTGCCCCTACTCTAACTTTCAATACCATAGATTACTTTGGCTTGCATTTTATAAAAATGGAATTGTGCAGTATTATTCCTTGTGTATCTAACTTACATCATTCAAGTTAAATTTGAGAGATTGATCCATACTGCTGGATGTAGTGTTAACTTACTCATTAATCATTGTGCTTTTGTTGTACAAATATGACACAATTTATTTATATATTTAGTATGTACATTTTATTAATAATTGAGATTTAAATTTCCTTGGCTATCATGGACAGTGTTGCTATGAACTTTTTTTTTAACTTTCTTTGAATTAACACATGCATACATAATGATGGGTCAGAGGTTATGAGTATATTCAAGTTTAATAAATAATACCAAACCATTTTCTAAGATGATTGTTACAATTTATACTCCAATCGGCAGTATTTGACTGTGCTAGTTGACCTGATAGTCATGATTTTGTGTTACCTACCACCTTCCTTGTGTATGTTCTGGACCTAGATCAGATCATTAGAACGTAGCAATAGTGATGGGATGTTGCTTCTAAGATTAGGTTGTAAAAACTGTGACTTCTGTTTTGCTGGCACTCTTGCCATCTTGCTTGCTTACTCTGAGGAAGCCAACTGCTGTGTTGTGACCTGTCACATGGGGAGGACTTATGATTAAGAACCAAGGTACTCAAGGTGCATGTGGGTAGCTCAGTGGGTTAAAGCCTCTGCTTTCAGCTCAGGTCATGATCCCAGGGTCCTTGGGTTGAGGAGCCCTGCATTGGGCTCACTGCTCAGCCAGAATCATGTTCTCCCTCTCCCACTCCCCCTGCTTATATCTTGTATTCCATCTCTCTCTCTCTCTCTCTGTCAAATAAATAAATAAAATCTTTAAAAAGAAAAAGAGCCAAGGTACTCAAATTTCAGTCCAATAGCCAGGTAGGAAGTGAATGCTGTGAGCAACAACTGGAATGAGTTTAGAACAGATCCATCTTCAACTGACATTAGCTTAAGCTGATTGCAGCCTTGTGAGAGTCTCAGAATCAGAAAACTCAACTAACTACACAGGCAAAATAAGTATATGTGAGATAAATAAGTGCAATATAATATATATATGTTGTTTTATGCCATGAAGTTTTAGGGTAATTTGTTACATAGCAATGAATAACTAAAACATTGGCCATTTGGATATACTCTTTTGTGATGTGTGCTCTTTCCTGATACATCTTTTGTCCATTTTTCTGATGGGTTCTATGCTTACTTACTTATTTGTTGGCTTATTTATTTATTTATTTATTTATTTGTAGCAGTCCTTTAAGTATTCTGAATATGAGTTCCTAACATATATATTGCACATATATCTTCCCATTCTTTAGCTTGTCTTCTTACTCTTTTAATAGTATTTTTTGATGAATAGTGAATATTAATTTTAATGTAGGCAATTTTATAAAATTTTACCTTACCCTTTATAATTAATGCTTTTTGTGTCCTGTTTAAGAAATTTCTGCCTACCTCAAGGTTATGAAGACTGATACTGGTATATGTTTCCTTTTAAAATTGTGTTTTACTTTTAATGTTATAATCCATCTGAGGTTGATTATATTTGTTCTGTGAGATAAGTATCAAGATTTATGTTTCCCATATGACTATCTAATTAATCCAAGTACATTTATTGAAAAGATCATCCTTTTTCACTACACTGCAGTGTTACATTTGTTATAAATCAGGTAGCTCTATATATCACATTCTTCTGTGTTAGCTTGGTTAAGTTGAGAACTGTTTCCAAGAATCATCTTCTCTGAGTGGTTTTTCCATTAGCATTGGCTGATAGAGGAACTTGCACAAAATTTGGAAAGTGGAAATAAGGAAGTGGCCATTACTCTGGAAGATTTCTTAGCTATGTCCATGGACAGACACAGAGGTACTGGTGGGTTCTAGCTTTTCCTCATTCTTCCTGTCTCCATATCTATCTTTTCTTCCTGCCTCTACCCTGGCTGGCCAACATCAACTATAGGCTACCACCAACTGGTTGGCAATGCACCCACAGAAGAGACAGTACAGGGAGGCAACAGTTTGCTGTAGACCTTCCCTAGTGTCTTCTTAATGTCTACAGCTAGACAAGCTTGTTTTTTTTTTGTTTGTTTGTTTTGTTTTGTTTTGTTTTTGCTTTGTTTTTCAAGTATCTCTGTAAGCTTTGACTTTCCCACCCATGCAAATGCATCAAAAGGATTGGTTAGTGTCTCCTTCCCTGACTCTCTAATTTCCCTGAGAACAGAAGGCAGGCATAGGTACTGGATGTAGACAATGTGAGAAATCTTGTCCTGGATGCGGGCTGATATAGTATGTATGTGTGGCTCTGGTTCTGGCTTCTCTTTTCTGAACATTTGGTCATTTTTTCTATTCTTGCATCAATTATATACTACCTTAATTATTATAGTTTCTTTTTAAATATTTTATTTATTTGACACACACACACACAGAGCATAACCAAGGGAAGCAGGAAAGGGAGATGCGGGCTCCCCACTGAGCAGGGAGTCCAATGCAGAGCTCGATTCCAGGACCCTGGGATCATGACCTTGAGCCAAAGGCTCAATATTTGATACTTAACTGATTGAGTGAGCCACCCAGGTGCCCCTTAATTATTATAGTTTTTTTAAACACAAATTATTTTTCTCTTTATTTATATTTATTACCTTATTTATATTATTTTATGTTCAGCCAGACAGAGCTGACAGGAAGGAAACAGCAATGGGGAATTCTCCATTTGCTAGAACAGTAATTTATTATTTCATATATATATATATATATACACACATACATACACACATGCGTATGTATGTATATATACACACATATATGTGTATATATATGTGTATATATACATATGCGTGTATATATATATATACATATTTTTTAATATATATATTTGTTTCTATACTATGGTTTTATAATAAGTCCTAGTACCTGACAATATAAGTAAGCCCTCAGATTTGCTCCTGAAGATTGTTTTGGATATTCTTGGTCCTTCTTCTTTCCCGATAAATTTTGGAGTCAGCTTATCAATTTCCATACACACAAAATACTACTGGGGTTTTTATTGTGATTCCATTGAATCTTTAGGTCACTTAAGGGAGAACTGGTATTTTCCCAATGATGTATCTTCACACCCATCTATAATTTAAAATGAAATAAAGGGAATTTTCTACAAACTCTTCTAAAGTATAGAAAAAAGGAAATATTTCCCATATTGTTTTGTGAGGCTAATATAACTTTGATATCAAAATGAGTTAAAAATAGAGAGATCCTAATAATGGATAAAAATGATATCCAACAATATGCTGTTTGGGTGTGGACACCTTGTCAGCAATCTGATAGCCAAAGAAGGGCTCCATCCCTTGCTCCAAGAAAGAGATTATGCATAGCTTAGAAATATAGGGTCCTGCTACTGATCCAGGTTGTTCTAACCTCAGAATCACAAATTTCTATACATCTCTTTGAGCAAGGTCTAGGCATTTCCATTTCCTCTGAGATAAAGCTCTGGAGAAAAGAGTGGATATCACAGACCTTAGAGCCACAACTTCTAGACTCTAAGAGATGACCAGATCTTATTTGGGCCTTTCTTTGGGAAAAGAAAAGGGTTCTGAGAAGGTGGAGCTAATGTTTCCATCTTAGCCATAGGAATTAGCTGATGCTGAGTGAAGCCATCGGGAGCCCCTGGTACCTGCCCCAAGGATACTGAGCCAGAATCCCCCACCCTGTGTTCAGTGGACCTTTTGCAGATTCTTAGGTGTAGACTCAACTTTTCAGTTTTTTTTCCTTTACTTCTCTGAACCAGGAGGATAGGAAACAAATATTATCTTTCATTTTCTGAAATGTTTTAAATATTAAGCCTTCTTTCCCCTTGAGGAAAGAACTGGTTATTTAATTGTTAATGATTTGGGCTTAAGGCTTACGATGCCATAAATAAATCATATGAAGAAAGTGAATAGGTTTTGAGGAGAGAGAGAAAGGACATTGGGATACTGGGAAAGGCTGCAGAAGAAAGGATTACCCTGAGGTTAAAAGGAAGTGAGAAAAGAGGGTGAAAGAGGGAGAGTTGTTACCACAGGGATGCCAAAAAAGTAACACATGATCTTGGTGGAATTTCCCAGAAGGAGAGAAGACCCAGGTGAATTTCCTGGCTGAGATATTTAAAAAGTTCTAGTAGATCCTCTGCACCCTGTACTCACTGTTCATCATCATGCTCTCCCTATCCCACTTGCTCAGGTCTTTGTGACCTGCAAAGATGCAGGCAGTCTGCCTGTTTCCTAACAGGGTCCTTGTGGGGAACCACCCTTGGACCTGTTCTTAGGGAGTAATGAGTATAGTAGACATCCTGGGACCTGGGAAAGTAGAAGGTGGCAATATTTTTATCCTAAAATTCTTTTGTCCACTTATTAAGCAGTTTTTATGACTATGCTAATTAGTAATGATTTTCCCAACTAGAGAAATCCTATTTAGTTTTGAGGACTGAGCTCAAATGTGATCTCTTCTGAGAAGCCTTCCCCAATTCTCTTAGGCAGAATCCTTGACTTCTCCCTGAGTATTCCTATAATCATTCCCACTTGTCTTCATTATAGACTTCATCACATTATTTTGTTATTATTTGTAAATATTTGTTTGAATAGCAGTATCATTCTTAGAACATCATTTTTTTAAAAGATTTTATTTATTTATTTGTCAGAGAGAGAGCACACACAAGCACAAGCAAGGGGAGAGACAGACTGAGGGAGAAGCAGGCTCCTGCTGAGCAAGGAGCTGGGTGCAGGACTCAATCCCAAGACCCTGGGAGCATGACCTGAGCTGAAGGCAGACACTTTTTTTTTTTTTAAAGATTTTATTTATTTATCTGACAGACAGAGATCACAAGTAGGCAGAGAGGCAGGCAGAGAGAGAGGAAGAAGCCGGCTGTCCGCAGAGCAGAGAGCCCGATGCGGAGCTCGATCCCACGACCCTGGAATCGTGACCTGAGCCAAAGGCAGCGGCATTAACCCACTGAGCCACCCAGGCACCCCTGAAGGCAGACACTTAACTGACTGAGCCACTCAGGTGTCCCAGGACATCATTTTTTTTTCATATTTTGTACCCCCATAAGCAATGGTTGACATACGATAGTTTTAAAAACTATCACGGAGGGACGCCTGGGTGGCTCAGTTGGTTAAGCGGCTGCCTTCGGCTCAGGTCATGATCCCAGCGTCCTGGGATCCGGTCCCACATCGGGCTCCTTGCTCAGCAGTGAGTCTGCTTCTCCCTCTGCCTCTGCCTGTGCCCGCTCCTGTGCTCTCTATCTGACAAATAAATAAATAAAATCTTAAAAAAAAAAAAACTATCACGGAATGAATCCATCCCACTGGCTACAAAATTTACAGATTCTAGTGCAAAATGAAACATGGGGCCCTTGTTGAATAATAATAAGAATTTCAACATAGCTGCCATAGAGCATTAAACTGGGTCTAAGGCCTTTTGAGTATGGGGCCCTGTACCACTTCTCAGGTTGCACACCTATGAAGCTGGAGTTAATGGGAAATCAGTCTTGGATTCAGCAAGACCTATAATGTGATGTAAATTCTACCATATTTTATTGGCCCAGTTGATAGAACTGGTAGTACTCAGTCATGTTTTAATTTGAAATTTTAGCCTTTATAGGGGAACATTATAAAGAATGGCTCTATGAAATTCATTTGTGCATGTGTATGTGTGTGTGCATATGAACATACTCATATAAACGTTATGTTTTAAATGCAAATATAAATATTCCATATATTGTACCAATATTATTGACTAATATATACTATATCTTTTTTATTCTGATTATTGGGGAGAATTTTCCTTTTAGAATTAGAATAAAGAATGGCTGTGCTTTCTTCTGAGTTTCAGGAATTACCAATAGGACTTCATATTTATTCATAACTTCAACATCTATTGAATGTATACTGTGTACCAGATAACTGGCCCAATGTTAGAGATAACAGTTGTAAACAAGACATGAACCATTCCTGAACAAGGATTGTGTCTAATATTATGTTAAAATAGATTTTTATATAAAAGTATTCAGTAAATTATAACTGCTACAAAAACAGATATGATTGTATAAAATGCAGTTCTGATCTTGTCTGGGGAATAAGAAAGACTTATAAGGAAATACATTTAAGTTGAGTCCTGAGTTGAATGAGAGGTGATGTTAGTAGATCAGAATGGGAGAAGTAACATAGAAGTGGAAAGAAGAATTTAGAGCATGGGAAGACCCAGTGAAATAGAATTTGGAGACAGAGAAGCCCAAGGTTCACATTAAAGGAAGTAGAAAGCAGAAATAAAATGGGACAAAGAATCCTTGAGAAGAAAGGAGGTGAATTGTGGGAGTAATAATGTAAAATAAGATGCTGGATATGTACAAATTGGGAAGGCTGAGTAGAGACATTGAAGGCTCTGTGGGAGGCATAGAAGAAGAGGTTAATGTTCATGAATTTCATAATGTTCCTGGAAGAAATTGAAGATGTGGGGAGAAAATAAAAACAAAGTTTGAAACAAGCATTCATGTTTCCCATTACTGGATTAGTTTCCTGTAGCACTTGTCATGAATTACCACACATTTATGGCTTAAAAACAACATGAATTATAATCTTATAGCTCTAGAAGTAAAAAATCTGAACTGGAAAAAAGAATCTGGGGACGCCTGGGTGGCACAGTGGATTGAGTGGCCAACTCTTGGTCTCGGCTTTGGTCGTGAACTCAGGGTTGTGGGATTGAGCCCCACATAGGACTCCACACTCAGCATGGAGTCTGCTTCAGATTTTCTCTCCTTCTCCCTCTATCCCTCCTGCTTGTGTTCTCTCTCTCTCTAAAATAAATAAATCTTAAAAAAAAAATTCTGAATGGGGTTTCACAGGGCTAGAGTCAAAGTTTTGGGAGAGCTGGTTCCTTCTGGAGGCTCTAGAAGAAGAATCTGTTGCTTTGCCTTTTCCAGCTTCTAGAGGCTGCTCACATTCCTTAGCTCATCGTCCTGAGCCAGAAAACAGCATGACTTTGACCTCTGCTTCTGTCATCTCATTTCTTCTCTGACTCTCCTGTCTCCCTCTTTAGTTTATAAGGGCCCTTATGTGATCACATTGGGATAATCCAGGATAATCTCCCCATCTGAGGATCCTTAACTTAATCACATCTGCACAATCCCTTTTGTCATGAAAGATAACATATTCATAGGTTCTGGGGATAGGACAAAGACATCTTTAGGGGGCCATTGTTGTGCTTACCTCAATTTCTTTTTTTTTTAAACATTTTCCTTTCTCTCTCTCACTTTTAAAGATTTTTATTTATTTGAGAGCAAGAGTGAGAGCAAGAGTGAAAGTGAGAGAGAGAGACAGAGAGAGAGCACAAGCAGGAGAGAGGCAGACAGAAGGGGAGGGAGAAGCAGGCTTGCCGCCGAGCAGGGAGTCTGGCCTGGGACCCCATTCCAGGACTTTGGGATCATGACCTGAGAGGAAGGCAGACACTTAACTAACTGAGCCACCCAAGCATCCTCCTACCACAATTTCTCTTTTTTTTTCTCCTTTCTTTCTTTTTTTTTTTTTTTTTTTTAAAGATTTTATTTATTTATTTGACAGAGATCACAAGTAGGCAAGGAGGCAGGCAGAGGGAGAGGAGGAAGCAGGCTTCCCACAGAGCAGAGAGCCCGATGTGGGGCTCGATCCCAGGGCCCTGAGATCATGACCCAAGCTGAAGGCAGAGGCTTTAACCCACTGAGCCACCCAGGCGCCCCCTACCACAATTTCTAAGCAGGACTTAGTTGTTAATCTCTTTTAAAGTCAAGGTGATTAGATTTTTAAACAGTATTGTATTACATCTTAAAAAGCAGAGCAAGCTTGAAAATATCACACAAAGTATTCCTTTAAGACAAGAAGTAAGTACTTCCTTACCTCTGGAGACCAAGAAACCTAGGCTCACATCTTGGCTGTGCTACTTGCCATCTGTGTCACCCCAGAACATTATTGAACCTCTCTACATCTGATAAGGAGAAGAAGGTATTATAGTGTAAGGCCTAAAATGAAGGTTTAAGGTTAAGTGATGCCTTGGCATCTGGTGAAATGGGAAGTCAGCTCAAGTATCCCAACCACAAGTTCCTCTCTCCATTCTGCTCCCGCAGATAAAGGTTCCTACCTAGCCAAGTATGCTTCCTTATCAAATGAAGTAAGTGCCAGCCATTCCTGCTTATCCCTGTGGATTTAGCTCCCCACAATGTGCAGGAGTATTTAAAGGAGCCCATCTGAGCTACCCTCTTGATAGAACAAAGCCCTCATCCTTGGGTCACTATTTCTGATTACAGCCTCCATGTGGCCCTCTGTGACATGTGGTATCCTCCCTTAGCCTATGAGTATATGTGACTAAGCAAATGCTGTCATCTCATCTAGAAAGTGTTGAATGTTGTATATTTAGCCATCTTCATTACCCTGGGACACTAATGGGGTGAGAAAGAGGCAAGTAAAAGAAATACCTATCTCAGCATTTTTATGGAGTTAAAACTTTTTTTTTTTTTAAGATTTTATTTATTGGGCACCTGGCTGGCTCAGTTGGTTAAGCATCTGCCTTCAGCTCAGGTCATGATCCCAGGATCCTGGGATCAAGTCCCACATCAGGCTCCCTGCTCAGCAGGGAGTCTGCTTCTCCTTCTCCTTATGCCCCTTTCCCTGCTCGTTCTGTCTCTCTCTCTCTCTCTCAAATAAAATCTTTTTTTTCCTAAGATTTTACTTATTTATTTGACAGAGAGAGAGAGAGAGAACACAAGTAGGCAGGCAGAGTGAAAGGGAACCAGGCTTCCTGCTCTCTCTCTCTACCTGCCTCTCTGCCTGCTTGTGATCTCTGTCTGTCAAATAAATAAATAAACAATCTTAAAATAAAAAAAATACTTTTTAATATAGAGGAGGCAGAGGAAAGATAAAGCTGTATTTGTCAGAGAAATGATAATCCTCACTTAGTGTACATGCATAGACTTTGGATGTCACTGATGAGCTATGTAGTCTTGATTTGTACAAAGAAAAAAAAATGATTCCTAAGGTGGATGCCACAAAACCTAGATTCGGATGTAAATGAGCAGAGAAATTAGATGATTTTGGATGTGGGGTATTTTTTTTGTCCTTCATTAATGAACATCTGAAACATAGCATGATCATTTTCTCAGAAGGGAACTATAGGCTGGTTTTACATTTAAGTGCTGCTCATGGACTGAAACTCAGAAAATGAGTTCCAAAGGCGAAGCACTGATTAAACCCAAAAGGACATGGCAAACATCAGGGGAAAATCTGTTACTAAGATGTTTATGAAAAACATTTTCCTAAGTGCCTGATGCAATTGGCAAAGAAATTGTTCACGGTTATAGAGTGCCCAGCCGAGCTTTCCAGAGTAGAAAAGGAATAAGGAAAGCTGCAGTTTCTGTTTGCAGTTGTGCGCTGATCAACGCACAGGCTTTTATGCTCTGTTTCATTCGTGCAATTGTTCTTAGCAGAACATTCCCTGAAGCTTGCTGTGCGAAGTACCTGCTCCCTCACAGAGCGCAGACAACCCCCTCAGCTCGCTCCCTTGCATAGCATGGAGAGCCTCCCTCCAGGGTGCATCTCTGCCCCTCAGACCACATTTGCTGCAAGCCTTCCACAGGTCAGCTGAGCTCATACACCCGGCAGGCCTTTTGGACTGACTTCGATGGAGAAACACTTCGAGAAAATGGCAGATGTCTATCACCCACTTTGAGAAGTTTTGTATCCAACATATATAGTTTTCTGTCTTTGCATACTGAGGTCAGGAAGCCCTTCTTGAAAATAATTATAGGTGTCCTGGGAACAGAGTTAGCAAACCTTGAAGAGGCTTTTCTCATCGCCCTTACAGCAGCATTTTGCTATTTCTTTGAACCCCAGTAACCTGAGAAAGCATGAACTGAACTGTTAGGCTCAAAAGATCATCATTCACAAGCACCCAGTGTGATTTAATGGATAAAGCACGTTGAAAAAAATAATGCTGACCCAGCTCAAAACTCTCTCCTAAACTCTATGCCTATATATCCAACTGCCAACCAACCACCAGTTATCTCTTCTCGGCAAACTTACCCGCTTCCCAAGTGACATCCTAAAAATTGTAGGATTTCTTTTCTTTTTTTTTTTTTTAATTTTATTTATCTGACAGAGAGAGAGGGAGCACAAGTGGGGGGAGCAACAAAATGAGGAGGAAGGAGAAGCAGGCTCCCTGCCAAGCAGAGAGTCCGATGTGGGGCTTGATACCAGGACCCTGGGATCATGACCTGAGCTAAAAGCAGCCCCTCAACCAACTAAGCCACCCAGGCGCCCCAAGATTTCTAAGAATATCTAAAACCGAACTCTTGCTCCTTCCCTTCTCTCATCTGCTTCTCTGGTTTCCCAGGGAAAGGCCCTGTCATTCATGAGATTGTTAAAGCCTGACTCCTGACCTCATTTCCATCAACTCCTTTCTGCCCCCTCCCCATTCCTTTTCCTCGTACATATCCAAATAAATCACTAACTTCAGCAATCTTTTTATTCTGTTTTCATTTTCATATATCTATCTTCATCTCTCCCCAGTTGTTCCTACCCCAGGCCATGTCTCCATCCACTCCCTTCTGGGGTGACCTAACTCTCTTCCGGAGGAATCTTTGCCTTCTGTCTTAACTTCATTACTATTCATTTTTCAAACTAAAGCAAAATGGTGGTTCTAGAATTCAATTCTGATCATGCCCCTCTTTGATGTAAAAGCCTTTTGTTTGTTTTTCATTGATTTACAACAAAATCCAAACTCTTTAAGAGATTTTTATTTCCTATTTGGGCCTTTTTTTCATGCACACCTTGTATTGAAGTTGCCAATCCCTTATAGAGGTGACTTTTTTCACTTCCTGAAGTAAGTATTGCCTTCTCTCAGCTGTTTTCTGTGTCTGGAACAAACTTTCCCCTTAGCTAGCCTGGCTAATGCTTATATGTCTTTTGTTAATTTTTCCTACCAGTACAGGTGCCTCACAAAGCTCCCTGAAATTCTATTATTAGAGCACTAACATGATTTATTATGACTATTTGGTTGTCCCACTACTAGATCTTAGGCCCTGAAAGGGTAGGCACAAAGTCTATTTGGTTCATTAGTCCATCTTTAGCTCACCTGTAAAACCAGTCCAGTTTGAGTGACACAGAATAGTCCTTCGATAAATACTTGTTGGATGAGTTTCCATTGTTATGCCAGGCATCAAGTTAGGTATTTAGATGCCTTATCTTTAATGTTTATGCTACCTTTAATGCTTATGTTAACTCTGCGAAGGAGGTCTTATGTTTATTGTACAGATCAGAAAGGTGAGCTCGGAGGACAGGGCTTGCCTAAGGTCAGAGAATGGGGTCTGTGGTGGGGCTGGAATAAAAATTCAATTTCCAGGGGCGCCTGGGTGGCTCAGTGGGTTAAAGCCTCTGCCTTGGGCTCAGATCATGATCCCAGGGTCCTGGGATCGAGCCCCACATCGGGCTTTCTGCTCAGCGGGAAGCCTGCTTCCCTTCCTCTCTCTCTGCCTGCTGCTCTGCCTAATTGTGATCTCTGTCTGTCAAATAAATAAATAAAATCTTTTTTAAAAAAAATTCAATTTCCAGTTTGTTGCCTAGAGTTACATATTAAGATTATACATTGCTGGGGCACCTGGGTGGCTACAACGGTTAAGCCTCTGCCTTCGGGTCGGGTCATGATCTCAGGGTTCTGGGATCGAGCCCCACATCCAGCTCTCTGCTCAGCAGGGAGCCTGCTTCCTCCTGTCTCTCTGCCTACCTCTCTGCCTACTTGTGATCTCTGTCTGTCAAATAAATAAATAAAATCTTAAGGGACGCCTGGGTGGCTCAGTTGGTTAAGCGGCTGCCTTCGGCTCAGGTCATGATCCCAGTGTCCTGGGATTGAGTCCCACATCGGGCTCCTTGCTCGGTGGGGAGCCTGCTTCTCCCTCTGCCTCTGTCTGCCTGTGCTTGCTCTCTCTCTCTCTCTCTAACAAATAAATAAATAAAATCTTAAAAAAAAAAAAGATTATATATTGCTTTTGTGAATGCAGAATATTAGTTGAGGTTGGTAGAGAGGCCAGATAAAGAGAAGGGAAAGTTCACTACAGAAGTCAAGCAAAAAAGCGGGGAGACCACAGTAGAGAATAAGAGGGAGAAGAAGCTCTGACATTCTCTCCTTTGTTTCCGGAATGCAGAGTCTGGTCCTAATATGGAAGGCAGGGGTCCTCTCTCTATTCATGCATTAGACCAACTCCCCCTCACACCCCCACCGCCACCCAAACCTGCTGCATCTCAGTAGTAAAGTCAACTACTTCAAGAAAGAAGGTTGATGAGGCCAAGCTCCTAAACTTTGTCTACCAGATCTGATTCATGTGAACTTCCCAAAAGATTAATTACCTACTTTTTATTTTCTTGATCCCATAATTCCATCTCTTCTTTGGGCCAGCTGAGTAAGAAACATTTGGTTTAATTTTTTACTGCCTTTACCCCCTGTGTCCTAAAGCTGACTTAGGGAAATTATATTATAAGAGTTTATTTTCTACCATACCTTGTAGGCCTACAAAAATTTTGACCATACAGTGCTCCTTTTGTGTTGAAATACTGATAATTACCAGTGTAGGGCAAATTTGTGTTGGGCAAAAATGGCCCAGAATTTATTGCTTCAATTTTGTGCCACATGTAAGTCTCCAGAGAGGGCTTCAAACAACAAATTTTATTTTTGTAACATTGCATTCTATTTTATGATGTTTCTAAATTTCTGCAAATTTAGTAGAGAATGATTTTAAAAAATTCTCAAAATCAAAGCTGCTTTTTACTGATTTGACTCATCAAAAAAAAATGGAGAACAAAGCAATCGGAATGAAGAATTTTAGAATAAATCATCATTAACAATACATGACATGTTGTACACCAACTAAGTTCTGATGCCCAATTAGTCACCTAATTAGGTTTAAAATTCATTTAAATAGATGGCTCCAATCCCTGGCCCACCCACTTATTTTTATTACTCCCACTTAAACACTGAATACAATTTAAGGTTCGTATTGTAGAGCTCTGTGGCCTAAACAGATGCAAGCTGGATGGAAAGGTGAGTGACCTCTCTGAAGGATCAGTGAATCAAGGTCTTTTGAGACCTACATTTTCCAGTGAGTTGCATATGCTTTGGACAGCACTCAACAGGAAAAATGTCTTTCTATAGCATTTCTCAGACTATGGATCCTAAAGTGAAGTATGCACCCTACTTGCTTTGCATGGTAATATGATGAATCAGGAGTATATGGATGATACCGTCCAGAAAACCAGTTTCTGTGGAGCTATGTTTATCTTTCTGGCTATCAGGGTACCGTGTAATAATTTCCCTATTTTATGGATGCTGAGATTCACACTTTTTCACATTTTTATCATCCTTGAAATTGGGATGTATCTTACAATCAATGGTGGTGTCATATCTACTTTCCAGAGTTTTTCTTTCTTGGTAGTATGTAAAATATTGGTGTGTCTTCTAATCAGTGGCATCTCAGATGCAATGAAATATGATGTATTGCTCTTCTGGGAACTTTAAATGGAGGTTATTTAAGTAGCTTATATATCTGAATAAGCTGACTTACCAGATGCAAAATTTATTCTCTTATTCCTTTATTTCAGTACATATAATTAGCACTCTTTGGGGCACTGGGAAAATAAAGTAAGACACTGATGCTGCTCTCTATTAGCTTATAGGCACATAGGGGGAATAGATGCCCCAAATCTATTATGGTGCACATTGAGTATAGCACATTGTGGGGAGTGCTATACTCAAGGTTAAATACCAGGTACAGTGTGGAGTAGTAAGAACTCATCATATTTTGTCCAATTGACCTCTTTCATACATTTATACTTCATGAAATGTCCTGGTTATTAGCTCTCTCATTTGTGGTGACAGTTCACAGAGAAGATTTTTTTACAAGAGGAGTAAAGGTTCAATGACAGACAGGAGTCTCATATTTTGGTGTGTGAGGATCATGGGCAGGATTTATTAACAATGCAGATTCCTATGGCCTTTCCAAGACTTTCTGATTCACTGGGGTGTGGATGTATGTGCGTGCACACACATGCAGTAATTTGTGTTTCTAATACTCTGCTCCTTACCCCCAGGTGATCCTAATGTTTAAGAAGGTCTCTAGTATACTTTTGGAGGCTCTGGACTAGACAGAGAATTCTAACACAAGACCCGGTTATAATAATAAAAATTCATATACCATGTCACTTGGTTACTTGTTTAAATATCCCAAATCTGATACATTTAAATGGGATGCTCAAGTGACAGTAAGAATTGTGCAATAATGAATGTTCATGCCAAGCAAATATTTATCTTACTTGCTTACAAGGGTTTCATTTGGCAACCAGGGAAATTATTAATTATTTAAAAAGCACTTAAGTACTTATTTTTTAAAAATTTTATTTATTTAAGAAAATATTTTATTTATTTATTTTAGAGAGAGAATGAGAGACAGAGAGAGCTTAAGTGGAGAAATGTCAGCGGGAGAAGCAGACTCCTTGTCAAGCAGGGAGCTCGATGTGGGACTCGATCCCTGGACTCCAGGATCGTGACCTGAGCCGAAGGCAGCCGCCCAACCAACTGAGCCACCCAGGCACCCCATAAAGCACTTAAGTGCTTAAGCCAGTGTTTAATCAACTGCCTTTTGCTTTTCTACAATGACGGTAGTTTTGAAGACACCTGCAGACCATTCTAACCACTGGGGGTAAGGAGAGAAAGAAACAAAGGGGAGGTGTTAAAAGTAGGACTGGAACCGTAGTTTTGTGCTTTTCTTATCTGTCACATGCCAACCCAGTGCTGTGGCTGTTATAGAAATTTCCAGTGCAGTGTGAGCTAGATTGCAATGGGAGGTCTCTTGGATAAAAAGGGAGAAATCTACAAGCCAGTTCAGGCCCTTGAGATGAACAGGTGCCTGTTAATTTCAGTGGCTGGGCTAGCCAGTGAATTTTCAGTTACTTTAGTTGGGAATATTTTATTTTCATCAACTGTCTGAATTCAATGGTTGTGTCTCATTTAGATATAGAAGAACCAAGGTATACTTTTGACCTCTGTAAGTTTATTCTTTTCCACTTGGGTAGTTGTGAAAACCTTTTATACTGACTTCAAGGTTGTGGGTAGGATGTGGAGAGTTCGCTTCAATTAATGTGTTTGTTGAATATTTTACTTGAATATATAAAATGACCGTCACCGATCATTTGCTTTTATGTTCTGGGTTAGGCACCATAAAAACAAACAACAAAAAATATACCACAGACAACAGCCAACTGTAGTTAACTGCTTGTATTCATTGACTGCTTAAATGAACAAGATTCAAGGATGCCTCTTTGATTAGCCTGCAAACATTAAACACCTACTTAATTGAGTACATGATTTTTTTTATTAAGGATTCTCAGCTGTTTAGTAATATATAAGAACCAGGGAAGGTTACTCTGTTCTCGGAAGGACCGTGGAATGTGAGTCTCAAGGACAGACTGGGCTCTGTGTTGCTATGGTCAGTCAGTGATTAGATGGGTAGATGCACTTCAGCCTTCTGTATGTGTCAACACAAGGGAACTGTTGGGAAATGTGGAAGGAAATGCAAGGGAGTTTTCTCATTATCATCCATTGACTTCTTTCCCCTTACATCCAATGCTAATCCCCTAATAACTTTCAGATTATTCCGACTTTTCTAACAGTAGATGTATTTTACAAATGGTAGTTTTGAGTTCTTTTGTCATTTGCTTATTATTAAGCTATTTATACATAAACAGGTATTTGGTCATTTCCAACTAGTATCTTCCCAGGTTGGTTAATTTCACTCACTGAGGTGATTTAAATGGATTTTAATCTCTTGGGAAATCCTGTAATGTTTTTATCTGGATCATTTAAGAAGTCTCAGTGATGGCCCATTATTATTGAAGTGACTTGTGAGAAAGTTTGCAGGGTTCCTGTGACAGTTAACTGCTTTGGGACAACTTGGAGTATTATCAAAAATGAATAAAGGGGGGCACCTGAGTGGCTCAGTGGGTTAAAGCCTCTGCCTTCGACTCAGGTCATGATCCCAGGGTCCTGGAATGGAGCCCCACATCCGGCTCTCTGCTCAGCAGGGAGCCTGCTTCCCCCTCTCTCTCTGCCTGCCTCTCGGCCTACTTGTGATCTCTCTCTGTCAAATAAATAAATAAAATCTTAAAAAAAAAATGAGTAAAGGGATTTGGGGATTTCCTTAAATTCAGAGGTACTTATATTTTCTCTGCATATCTGAGCTTTCTTTCTGAATCTCTAAACTTCATTCTTTGTTTTATCTAGATACAGTATAATTATGTCCTTAAATCTAATGTAACTGCAGAGAAGTAACCTGCGCGATCAGGGAGCTCCTAGCTAAGGCTTTCGATAATAGAGGACATTTTTTCATTGACTGATAACTTGTTCTTGTGAAGTTTTCATTAATTTGTTGACAAGTCAACAGGCTCATCCACTGAACTGATGAGCAAAGTTCACTTATAGAAATAATCATTTTCTTTGAATTAAACCCTCAGAGTTTGCAACTCCTATTTTCTGCTAAGAGATTTACATCACTTAAATTCTACCACACTGATAAATACGATCAATCAACAGAGAACATGCGCTGAGGAATTAATTGTTGTCAGTTGATGTATTTAATGGGACATCACACTTCATTAACTTAGCTAACTCATTAAGCCTAATCAGACATGTAAGAGAAAAAGTTAATGATCAAAGTTGAAAAATAAAGTCTGGACTCTAGAGAGTTCATTTGCAATAAAGAACTTTGAGTTCCACAGAACTCCAGAAGATTCCTTTTGCCTGGCATGATTCTGTGCCAAGGACTCATACAGAGTATTTTCTTATTTAGGGCTTGTAATGCATGCACTATAAAAGAGGATAAAAAAGAAGCCACTGTGTTTCATACTGATGGTTCATGTCCTAAATAATTCTTGTTGTGGAGCTGGTGATGATTTAGCAGGACAATTTGAAATGCTGAAAGCCGTGGAAGGCTACAAATTTCTGTGGCTGCAGAGCTGTTGAATTAATGTGTCCCTCCATGTCCCCAGGGTTACACAGTTCTTTCTGCTTTTTCAAATTCATTTCACTTAACACCCTTTCGTTTTCATTGTCCCATTTACCTTGATCTTTTTGGCATCTTTGGACTTAAGAGAAACGGACTGTAGAACACATTATGAGGCTGGGGAATGGTTACGCTGCTATAGTAGAGGCAGTTGCTTCAAACCTCAGGTCTCCATGGAGGCTGAGCTTCCTGCAGGGTGGGGCGGGAGGAGGGTTTTTTTCCATTGCCCTGGTGGTTTCTTTCCATTGCCCTGCTTCCATGACCAGGCGGGCATGTCTGTTTGTGGGAGAACAGCCACAATGCGGGGCTCCTGTTCTGCCGCTCTGCCTTCATGCTGTTCCATGCGTCCGAAGCCCATTATTTCCTCATGGGTTTTTTTCATGCACCCTAATGTAGGAGGCAGCAATTTTTGCCTCCATCAAGTTCATAAGACTCTCATATTTGTGGTATAGAACTGCCTACTTAGGCAAACTCTGCTGAGCTGTTCTGAGAAATTGTATTTCCTTTTGTTTTTTCTCTAAACCCCATCTGGGAAGGAAAACCATTTTATTTTATTTTTATTTTTATTTTTATTTTTTTAAAGATTTTATTTATTTATTTGACAGAGAGAGATCACAAGTAGGCAGGGAGGCAGGCAGAGGGAGAGGAGGAAGCAGGCTTCCCACAGAGCAGAGAGCCCGATGTGGGGCTCAATCCCAGGACCCCAAGATCACGACCTGAGATGAAGGCAGAGGCTTTAACCCACTGAACCACCCAGGCACCCCGAGGAAAACCATTTTAAATAAAGTGGAGTTGAAGGATATCACAGGTTATATTTCATTTTTGTTTGTTTGTGTGTTTTTTGTGGGTTCACAGCAGAGACTATGTGAAAGTGCTGGAAGGGGTCTTAGGGAGTCTCTAGTTTAACAGCTTCATCATCTGGATGGGGAAAATGAGTGGCAGGGATGTAAAGTGGTTTGTTGAAGATCTCACGACTAAGTAGTCTAAAAGGTGGAGTAGGATATCTGATCCTCTTAGTGTGGAACTTCTCTTGTGATTCCATATCGAGTTTCCAATGATACAGCTTTTGTTTACTGAGCACAACAGATATTTGCAATATCACACCAGAGAAACCATATCTAGAAAGCTTTCTCAATGTATAATGGTATGGTTAATCTGGTGTTTCCTATTATTTCACAAGAGATAATTTCATTTAAAAATATTTCATTTATTTTAGAGAGCATTTGATTATTAAGATGATGAAAAGCCCTATTTTCTCTAGCAGGACTGGCATTATTTTTTATCTTAAATTTATTGAGCACCTATTATGAACAAAGTACTATACTAAGTGCTGGGGAGATAAAAATGATGGCTGGACACCAACCCTGCCATCTCAGGACTTTTAGCTCATGTTAATCTTTGAGACCCAGTTTGTTCAGGGCTATTGGAATAGTCTCTAAATCTCAATTAGCTAGACTCTAAATATGCAGGCATAGAAGAAGGGATGGCAATATATTTAAATGGCATTCTATAAACTGCATGTATATTTACAAATCCTCAAAGTTTCTGCTGATACGGAGCAGTCTTTTCTCCTCAGAGAAATAGTGTGAACTTTCCTATGGCCATCTTGAAGTACCTGACATTTTCAGTGAATCTTTCTGCAGTTTTCACATTGAATTTTCTTATCTCTTCATGCATTTTTCCTTCTATTGGTCTTGATAGTTTCCATATTTCACTCTCCAAGTTCTTTGACATATCAATTTCATTCTCTTCCCAGGTTATACAAGGCTCTTGTTTAGTTGAAGATTTTATCTCTTCCTTGTACAAATTTCTTTTCTTAGCTTTTGAAAGCACATTTTCTGACTGCTATGCCTTTGAGGAATGTGGGTGATATCTTTTAGAGTTTTACAGATTTCAATTGTATTTCAACTTATTTTGTCTGTTTATATTGTAGATGTAGCTGTTACATGTTTTTAATAGTGAATGCTTGTATTTGGTACAGTCACCGATTTCTAGTAAATATCTTAGTGCTGTTTCTTACCCTTAAATAAAACACATTTCATGGCTCACCTTTTGTTAATTTTGTTGTCAGAAAGAGGTCCCGTGGTGGTTTAGGTGGTGTTAAAATGATACACAATATAAAGATGTGGTATAAACTGAAAGTGTTTCTCTCTCTGTCATCTCACTCAGCCAAGGACTAAGTGCAGTTTTGTGATGCATCATATAGCTGCTCTCAGTATATCTGAGGCTGAAGCTAAATATATCTATATTGTTATTCTTCTGATTCTTATTTTATTACCTGTCTTCCCAGAAATCTGTCTATCTAGCTGCCTCTTTATCTGTGATGTAATCCCAGCACAAAGGAGATGGGTATACGTGAGTTTATTTTGAAAATATTCAGAAAAGGAAAATTGTTAAGAATAATATGGCAAAGATCTATATTGCTTACACCTACCCTGAGAACTGATACCTGTGGATATTTTGCTTATTTTGTTACATTTTCTTCCCTCATGTTAAGGAAATCAATTATAAGGACTAATGTTCTTTTAAACTATTACCTCTAGTCTGCTAGTTCCCTCCTGATCTGAGAAACAGCCACTATCATCAGTTTGGTATACCCATTCCTTATTTGTTTTTCTTTTAAAAATTATGAAATATTTGTTATAAACAAAATAAGGTATTTAAATTATAAATAATAATAAAAGAAACATTTATTTCTCCCCTACCCATCTTAAGCAAGAGAACATTACCAATATTCTTAATCCTATCTCTCTGCCTACCTCTCAGTCAAGCTAATCAATATCCAGAATGTTGTGCTTATCATTCCCTTGTTTGTTGTTTTCCTTGTTTTACAATGTGTGCATGCATTTTGAAATAATATGTTCTTTAGTTTTGCTGTAATTGGTTTTTCAAAAGTTGTATTTTCATGTATGTTGTCTGTTATGGTTGCTTTATTTTTAAATATTTTTATTTATTTATTTAAAGGTTTTATTTATTTATTTGACAAAAGAGAGAGAACAAGAGAGCACAAACAGGGGGAGAGGCAGAGGGAGAGGGAAAGGGAGAAGTAGGTTCCCCACTGAGCAGGGAGAGCCTGATGGATGATGGGGGGCTTAATCCCAAGACCCTGGGATCATGACCTGAGCAGAAGGCAGTTGCTTAACCAACTGAGCCACCCAGGAGGCCCTGTTGTTGCTTTATATTTCAAAAGTTATGATAGTTTCAAAAGTTTTGCCACATTGTTTTATGTAGCTCCAGGTCATCTTTGTAGTACATATAATATTTTGTTGTGCAAATATACACAATTTATCTAACATTAACAGTGTTCCCACAGATAAATATCATTTTCAGTATTTTGCTAAGATACCCAATGCTGTTAAGACATATATGCTGAAGGTCTTCAGTAACACAGGTGTGAGAATTTTTCTAGAATATATACTTAGAAATGGCATTGCTGGGTTGCAAAAAATAAATGTGTTCAATCAGTTTTGAAATTTGACATAACATATCTTCACAACTTGTTTCCGTGTTTTAGGAGTACCCTAACTATTCTTAGCCTTGTTGCTCTTACACATAAATATTACAATAAATTTGGTGACATTATTGTTATTCAGCATAATATAGAAACTTCTAGTCATTGCAATAAGGCAGTAGGAGAGAAAAAAAGACATGCAGATTGGAAAGGAAAAAATACAATTGCCCTTATTTACAGATGGTGTGATTTTCTATGTAGAAAGTGGTGAGGATGGGGCACCTGGGTGGCTCAGTGGGTTAAAGTCTCTGCCTTTGGCTCAGGTGGTGATCCCAGGGTCCTGGGATCAAGCCCCACGTTGGGCTCTCTGCTCAGTGGGGGGCCTGCTTCCTCCTCTCTCTCTGCCTACTTGTGATCTCTGTCTGTCAAATAAATAAATAAAATCCTTAAGAAAAAAAGAGAAAGTGTTGAGGAATCTAGAATTTGTAAGTGCATTGCAGGGCAGAAGATCAGCCCACAAAAATGTATTGCATTTTTATATACTAATTGTGAACATGTGGCAACCAAAATTAAAAACATGCCATTTACAACCACTCCAAAATAAGTGATACTTAGGTCTAAACTTAAGAAAACATGTAAAGGATCCGCATGCTGAAAATTACAAAATATTGATGAAAGGAATCAAAGAAGAAGAGCATACTGTGTTTATGGATTGGAGGATTCAACAGTGAAAAGTTGTCAGTTCTTCCTAGATTGATTAATAGGTTTAATGCCATCCCCTCATAAGGCCAGCAAGGTATGTTTATAGATATGGATAAACTTATTCCAAAATTTATATGAAAAGACATAGGGCTTAGAATACCTAAAACAGTCTTGAAAAGAAGTATTTGAAAAAGAAGTATACAGTGGGAGGAATCACTCTACTTGATTTCAAGATTATGTATTTACAGTAAGCAAGGCAATATGGTTTTGGTGGAAAGTTAGACACATAAGTCAATGGAATATTATAGAGAACACAGAAATAGACCCACACGAATATGCCCAACTGATATTTGATAAAAGGGCAAAGGCAATTCAACAGAGGAAAGACAGCCTTTTCAACAAATGGCTCTGGAGAAGTTGAACATCCATAGGCAAAAAAATCAACTTTGACCTAAGTCCTTTTATAAAACTTATACAAAAGGTAACTCAAAATGGATCACGGACTTGATCGCAAGATGTAAAAGTATAAACCTTTTAGAAAAAAATAGGATAAAGTCTTTGGGGTCTAGGACTAAGCAAAGAATTCTTAGAATTGATGGCAAAAGCATAATCAATGGATGGAAAAAAATGGACAAACTGGAACTCATCAAAATTTAAAAATTTTACTCTGCAAATATACTGTTACAAAGATGGAAAGACAAGCTATTGACCAGGAAAAAGTGTTTGTATACCATGTATCTGAAATAGGAGTATTATCTAGAATATATAAGGAATTGTTAAAACTCTGCAGTAAAGTAACAAACAATCCAACTAGAAAAATGAGCAAAAAAACCATGAACAGGTATTTCAATGAAGAGACTATACAGATAACAAGTAAACATATGAAAAGATTTCAATATCAGTCATTAAGGAAATATAAATTAAAGTTTTGGGGGTGCCTGGGTGGCTCAGTGGGTTAAAGTCTCTGCCTTCGGCTCAGGTCATAATCCCAGGGTCCCGGGATAGAGCCTCATATCGGGCTCTCTGCTCCACAGGGAGCCTGCTTTCTCCTCTCTCTCTGCCTGCCTCTGCCTACTTGTGATCTCTGTCTTTTGAATAAATAAATAAAATCTTAAAAAAAAAAGTTCCAGCAAGTCCCTACATATCTATTAGAATGGCTAAAATAAAAAAAAATAGAAACAACACAAAACTATAAAGAATTCAGTGAAACTTGAGCATTCATGCATTGTTGGTGGGAATGTAAAAATGGTACAACCACACTGGATAACAGTTTGGCAGTTTCTTAAAAATTAAACATACAGCTATCATATGGCTCAGCAATTGTACCATTGAACACTTATCCCAGAAACATGAAAACTTTATTCATACAAAAATCTGAGAGATTGTTCTTGAAGCTTTATTCATAGTAGCCTAAACTAGAACAAACATATTCTTTAGCAGATGCATAGTTGAAAGAACTGTGGTACATCCATACCATGGACAGCAATAAAAAGAGAATATTGATACATGCTATAACTTGGATGGATCTTGAGGGAATTATGTTGAGTAAAAAAGGCAATTCCAAAAGGTTAGATGCTCTATGTTTCCCTTAGTATGACATTCTCAAAAGACAAAATGATAGAAATAGAGAACAGATTAGTGGTTGCCAAGTGGTAAGAATGAAGGAGTGGGGGTGTGTCGCAATAAAGGAATAACATGAGGGATCGGTGTAGTGATGGAATTGTTCTGAATCTTCACTTTGCAATATTAATATCCCAGTTCTGACATACTAGTGTTTTGTAAAATGTTACCCTGGAGGAAACAGAGGATAATGTTTTGTTTCTTACAATTGTACAAGAGCTGTAACTATCTAAAAAAAAAAATTAAGAAATGAACCTGTTGAGTTTCTTGAAAAAAGTCTGTTAAGATATTGGTTGGAATTGTATTGAATCTGTACATCAGTTTAAGGGAAATTGACATCTTTATGACAGTATTTTTCATAATGTCATGCCTGTCCTTTTATTTAGATCTTCATTAATATTTCTTCAATGCACTTTAAACTTTTTTCTATAAAAAACTAGAATTCCTTGCATTAGATTTATTCCTTAGCACCTCATTCTCATTATTACTCTGTAAATGCTAACATAAATAGAATTTTACAAAACATTTTGCTTTTATTTTACTAGACATTAGACTCCTACAAGTCATTTTGGAGTCATATAAGTCATATTTCTACATCCAAAAAACTTTCTAAACTCTTCTTTTTTTTTTTTTCCTAAACTCTTCTTAATTCTAAAAACTTATCTGTGCATTCTTTTTTTTCTCAGTACATATTTATGTTAGGAGCAAAACATGACCTCTCTTAGGCTTTTCTGATACCTTAGAACACATCTTGCTAGCAGATGCACAAAATAAATGGAAACGAAGCACAGATGCTCACAGACACAGTTCAGAGCTGGCAGCTTGGTGCTGAGATCTTGAGCGTAGTTCCCTGGGAAGGAGTTTGGGGAAGAAGCATGGTGAGGCCACACAGCTGCTGAGCGTGCAGGCTGCCTCTGTAAGGGCTGGCTGCACAAAGGACATATCAACCCTATTTTCACTTTTTGCTTTGTTTCATAAAAGAAAAAAAATCCTTTTTGGATTTCTTAAGGTTAGCAAAAACAGGTATTAATGCAGGTCGTTCACAAAAGCAAAGTGGTGCATGTAAACTTTTGAAAAGCAGAGACTACCTGTGATGATGGTTTTGCTTATTCTGCCTTTTTCTTACATGTTCTCTGTCTTTCTTTTTCCTTCATGAATGCACTGACTAGAATCCCCATTAAAATATGGAATGGAAGTGGTAAAGCAGGCATTTTTGTCTTGATTCTTTTGAGAGGAAATGTGCTATTATTTCTATTACGCCTTTTCCTCCTTATTTCTGATGCATCTGTATGATTTTAGTCCTTCAAATTTTTCTTAGCTTTCTTATTCTTTGTCTAACTTCTAACTGTTCTGAGTGTGTTATAATTACCATTTAATTTTGAATTATTTAGTAGTAGGTTTGAATTTATGAGTTATTTAGTAGTTTATTTAAAATCTGTACAAAATTTTAAAGATCTATTTTGATTCTTATTTCTTTTTTTTTTTTTTTAGAGATTTTATTTATTCATTTGATAGACAGAGATCACAAGTAGGCAGAGAGAGACAGAGGAGAAAGCAGGCTGTCCACAGAGCAGAGAGCCCGATGCGGGGCTCGATCCCACGACCCTGGGATCATGACCCGAGCTGAAGGCAGCGGCTTTAACCCACTGAGCCACCCAGGCGCCCCTTGATTCCTATTTCTAACTTAACTCTTGTAAAAATGTGATCTACATAATCCAGCTCTTTAAAATCTGTTTTATAGGGGCATCTGGCTGGCTTAGTTGGTAGAGCAGGTCACTCTTGCTCTCGGGGTTGTAAACTTAGGCCCCACACTGGGTGTAGAGATTACTTGAAAATAAAATCCTTAAAGAAAAATTAAATTAAATTAAATTAAAAAATAGAATAAAATTTGTTTTATGACCTAGTACATGGTTAACTTTTATAAATACTCCACAGGCAATTGAACAGAAATTGTACTATCTAGTTGTTGGGGATGGAGTATTGGCTTTCAAGGCTTGCTACTTAATTTTCCTAAGAATTACACCGTGAATTACCTTTGTCTTTCCCGTGTTGAATCTCCTGTTTTCTGGATGCTATTTCTTCCTTTTTTTTTTTTTTTGCTTGATTCCCTTATTTTGATGGTACACATCTTCCAGGAGCTTTCAGAGAAACAGTGAGAATCTGAATATACTGTTATTATATACCCATATTTGTCTGCCCATAGAATTATAGGTGGTAAATAGTTGACTCTTATAATTCCAAAGACCCTTCTCTAATGTCATCTAGCTTCCCGTGTTGTATTAACGAGTATGAATAAATTCTGATTCCTGTTTTTTGTTGTAGGGCATACTTTTTTTTCCCTTTTTGAAAAGTTTTAGGATTTTTCTCTTTATTTCCATGGTTCTGAAATTTCATGATTGGGTGCCTAAAAGAATTCTTTTGTTTCCTTTTATTTATTGTGTGGACTCTGTAATGGGCCTTTTATTTTGGAAACACATGTTCCTTAGGTTAGGCGAAATTTTCTTGTATTATTTCTTTTATATCTTATACCCCTCCATTTCCACTCTTCTCAACGTCTACAACACTATTGATCTGGGTTAGAGGCCTTTTGGCCTCGTCCAATTTTTTCTCTTTTGAGGGGTCTATTTTCCATTTCTTACTTTTTTGTTCTGCATTCTGTTAAATTGGCTCAATCTTACCTTCCAGGTTTGTGATTAAATTTTTTATTTAGGCTAAAATATTTTTATGTTATATATGGGTATATATGTATTTATGTGTGTGTGTATATGTGTTACCTATATGTTTAATTTCCAAGAACCCTTTGTGGTTACTTTTTCCAAATAGTTTTTGTCTAGAATATTGCTGTACCAAATAGTATTCTATTCTTGTTTAAGTTTTTTTCTTTTCTGTTTTCATTGTAGGTTAACTTTTTTTTTGTAGTTTTCTGTTGCTACATATATTGCTCTTATTTAAGTTCCTTCAGAAAATGTTTATTTTGATCTCTCCCCCCCTCCCCCAGCCCCCACCCCCAAGAATGAGGATTTCCTGAACTGCTTGGTGATCCATTTATACTTTGGCAGGTTCTCTCAACCTGACCGCAGCTCTGTGCACACAGCATGATGGGATAGGCTTTGTTGTTAGGTTATAGGATGAGGACCTTGACGTTTTATGGCACGATCTTCCCACCCCCACCTGCTTAATCTGTTTAGTTTTTCCAGAGAATCTTTTAATCATTCACCAGGAATGTGGAAATGGATGGCCATAAGCCTGGACAGTGTGACTCAGAGGACTAAGAATGTAAGGGGTTGAGCATCTCATTATTTGATTTGAAGAGTTTTATATTGATTCCTTAGTCTTCAGTACAGCGACTCATTTCTTCCATCGACTGTGCCTAGTGTCCTTTTTATCCAGATTCTGTCTGGTGAAACCTTTCCAGTGGGTATACCATCTATCTTCTGCTTGAAAGTAGGTTGGAGTGAGACTGGGATTCCTTCACTCTTCCCAAAGAGAGGAGAATATTAAGTCTGTTGCTCTTCCTATAGACAGACTTTCAATCAACTCTTCTTTTTTTGGTCTTAAGTCAATACCTGCCTTCTAAGAGTACTTCTGTTTCCTGTGACTCACTAAGATTCTGTGAAGTGAATTGACTTGCCTCTTGCTGGTATCTCTGCCTCTCTCCATCTATGTAGTGGTTTTAAATTTTGGTAAAGTCAAATGTATTTATCTCTTTCTTTAAAGTATATGCTTTAGGGGCACCTGGGTGGCTCAGTCAGTTAAGAGTCTGCTTTTGGCTCGGGTCATGATCCTGTGGTCCTGGGATAAAGCCCCACATTGGGCTCCCTGCTCTGTGGAAAGAGCTCTGCTAATCCCACTCTGTCTGCTTCCCGCCCCCCCATTTGTCCTTGCTCTCTCTATGGAATAAATAAATTTAAAAAATCTAAAAAAAATTAAGTCAATGCTTTGTCTCATTTAAGATGGGTTTCCTTTTCTAAGATAGCTGAGATAATTTCCTTTTCTTCTAATAGTTTTGCATTTTTAACTCAATTTTATTTTTTATTTAGGTCCTTAAGCCATATGAGAGTTTTTTAATTGGTTGTAAAAAGTAGAAATCTTTATTTTTGTTTCAATATGGAGATTCAATTGTCCTAAGACAATTTGTTTAATAGTCCTCTTTTCACTACATCTATCATTGCAAGATTCCATATATACATGGGCCTATTGTTGTGTTCTTTAGTTCCTTTGAGATACTTTTTTCTTCTATGCTAATACCATACTGTTATAAATTAATGTAGCTTTGAAATAATTTATGAGGGCAAGTTCTTTACCCTAAGTTATTCTTTATTACATATGAAGTTTAGAATTTGTTTTTAAATTCTACACCCACTCTCTCTCCTACCTTTCCTATCAAAAAAAGGGGGGGATATTGATGGAATTGTGTTGAATTAACAGATTATTTTGAGAAGAACTTGTATTATTCCAAGGTTGAATTCATTAATTAACAATGTATATGTGTCAATTTATTCAAGTCTTCTATGTCTTTAATAAAATTATATTATTTTATAATTATGAAGAATAATTAAAATTACAATGACTATAATTTTTGAATAATATTTTGCCATGTTATGATTTAATCCTAAGATCTTAAATACTTTGTTCTATTTATTTTGAAGTATTTCATTGTATTTGATGCAGGGTTAATGGTAGTTTTCTTCTGTTATGTATTCTGTTTGTTTTTGCTTTCTTCAGTGATGTGTCTATAGCCTATAATAGTGCCTGACATATTATAAGTTTCCAAAAAGTATTTGTTGATTTAGCAAATAAATATTCAGTTATTATCAATTTAAAGCAAGGATATTATCGATTTAAAGCAAGGAGCCTCCCTTTTGGCTCTTGTTTTTCTCTAAATTCTACTTTTTCTGGCATAAATATTTCCAATCAACTTTTTTTATTGGAATTTGATTACTATATGTTTTTTCTGTCTTTAGTTTTGCCTTCTTATATCCTTTAGCTTAAATATATTTTGAGAAGAGTAAAATTTACATACAGGTGTATGCACGTGCACATGTGTTGCTGATATAGAAGATAAACGATAACAGTAATAAATAAGTAAATCGTAAATAAAATAAAATATGAGAAGGTGGTTTTTATAAGCTATGGAAACAATATATGAAGCAGGGTTAGAAGGATTGAGAATAGAAGGGAAATGTATTAACATTTATATAGGGTGGTCAAGGTTAGATATCATTAAGAAGGTAACATCTGAAGGAAGTGAGAGACTTAGCCAAGGAGATATCTGGCAGAAGAGCATTTCAAGAAGTAGTAGCCAGAGCAAAGGCCCAGAAGCATTAAAATTGAATATTTGAGGAAGAGAAAGAAAGCTGTGTGCATAGAGCTAAGGCAATGAAGGGGAGTACTAAGAAATAATGTCACAGATCCAAGAGGGAGGAGGACAAATACTATAATGCCTTGTGGTCATTATAGGGACTTTTCCTTTCTTTCTGATTGGAAAGGAAATCTAGTACAGGATTTGGAGCATGACTTATGATGTGTATGTGGGAGGGTTGGTTTGGGAGAATGAGCTGAACAACACTAGAAACAGGAGGCTCTCTTAGAACCATTGTAATCCAGACAAGAAATAGTGGTGGCTTGGACCCAAGAGGAAGCAGTGAAGGTGATGAAAAGTCATCTGGATATAGTTCAGGTGCAGATTCTAGATATAGTTGAGAATAGAGCTAATGGGATTGCCTGTGGTCTTTCAGAGAAAGAAGATGAGGACAGCTCCCAAGTTTTGGCCTGAGCAACAGGAATGATAGGGTTGCCAATGGTTGACTTAAGAAAACTGGTAGTGGAAGAAGTTTGGTTTTAAAAGGAATATGGTTTTAGACATACTGAGTATAGGATGTGTATTAGGCATCCTTTAGGGTCTGGAGTTTAAGAGAGGGGTTTGACTGAACATAGGTCTGTGCCTTTAGTATTGAGATGAGATTAAAGCCATGAAACTGGATGAGATCCCCAAGGGAAGGAAGGTAGACAGGAAAGAGGGTCCAGGTTTCCAGGGTCTGATTCATACACGGAATGGGAAACCCTTTAAAGAACAGAATATAAAATTAGCTATAATAGTAAACAGTTCTTTAGGATAAAAAAGAGATTACACATTTTTAAAAAAGTAACAGTATTTTTTTTATTACTTTACCAACTGACAAACTACTCAAACCTTTTTTTCCTATACTTTAAAAAAAATACTTTTATTAACATATAATGTATTATTTGCCTAGGGGTACAGGTCTGTGAAACATCAGGCTTACACATTTCATAGCACTCACTCTAGTACATACCCTCCCCAACGTCCATAACCCAACCATCCTCAACCCCCTAAGCAACCCTCAGTTTGTTTTGTGACATTAAGAGTCTCTTATGGTTTGTCTCCCTCCTGATCCCATCTTGTTTCATTTTCCTTCCATACCCTCCACAACCCTCCCACCCTACCCCTTGAATTCCTCATATCAGAGAGATTTCTTTCTCTTATTGACTTGTTTTGCTCAGCATAATACCCTCTAGTTTCACCCACGTTGTTGCAAATGGCAAGGTTTCATTTCTTTTGATGGCTGCATAGTATTCCATTGTATATATATTCCATTTCTTCTTTATCCATTCATCTGTTGATGGACATCTAGGTTCTTTACATAGCTTGGCTATTGTGGACATTGTTGCTATTTTTCTTACACTTTTGACTGCCTAATATTAAAACCATTTCTTGTGGCCATAATTAAAAAAACACTTCAATAGAAAATAGAAATGGTTTACCAAAATTTGTTTTTGATTGCTGGGATCAAATTTTGCTTTTGATTACCTAAGATGCATGATTTTATTCACAGACATACTCACTGAAATACTGATATAGGCTATATGGTATTAACACAAGAAGTTGAATATATTTGACTGAATCTTATTACCATGAAAAAGAAAAAAAATGGCATATTTGTAATCGCCATACTGCTTATTAAGTATATGCCTGCAGAGAGTAAGAGAGAACATTTATTTTGATTAGGTATTCATTTTAAATGCCCCAAGGATTTTCCATGGACTAGTTTCTGGATCCACATGTTTTATTTATTTATTTTTTTAAGATTTATTTATTTATTTGAGCAGTGTGGGCAGGGACAGAGGGAGAGGGAAAGAGTCCTAAACAGACTCCCTGCTGAGTGCGGAGGCTGACATGGGGCTCAATCTCAGAACCCTGAGATTATGACGTGAGCTGAAACCACAAGTCAGATGCCACCCAGGTGTCCCAGGATCCACATTTTTTAAACCTTGTTTCTCTTCCACAAACTATAGAGTCTCAGCTGCCTCAAAATGCAGTCATACAGCAGTGTGACCTCTGGCACGTGGAAGATTGTGGAGTACTCTTTGAAGCCCACTCCTTTATGAGGTAACTAGCATTAGTTTAACTAAAATTGGACATGACTGTAAATCACATTAAAGTATCTTACTAAGCCCTACTTGTTTTGGCTACGTCCCCATAATGATAGCCACCACTTTAATAGCTCCTGACATGCATGGAAATGTGATAGAGAAGAAGTGTAGATGGGGAAAAATACTCTTTTTTTTTTTTTTTTTTTTGGTGTATCTACTTTTTTTTTTTTTAACTTTATTTACGCTTTATTTAAACATATAATGTAACCCCACCACCCTCTCCCAACCCCTCTTCCCCCCACCCCCCTCAGTTTGTTTTATGACATTAAGAGTCTCTTTTGGTTTTTCTCCCTCCCGATCCCATCTTCTTTCATTTTTACTTTTCCTACCACCTTAACTCCCACCCCCGTTGCATCTCCACTTCCTCATATCAGGGAGATCATGTGGTAGTTCTCTTTCTCCAGTTGACTTATTTCGCTAAGCATAATATGCTCTAGTTCCATCCATGTCGTCGCAAATGGTAAGATTTCATTTCTTTTGATGGCTGCATAGTATTCCATCGTATATATATACCACTTCTTCTTTATCCATTCATCTGTTGATGGACATCTAGGTTCTTTCCATAACTTGGCTATTGTGGACATTGCTGCTATAAACATTCGGGTACACGTGCCCCTTTGGATCACTACGTTTGTATCTTTAGGATAAATACCCAGTAGTGCAATTGCTGGGTCATAAGGTAGCTCTATTTTCAATTTTTTGAGGAACCTCCATGCTCTTTTCCAGAGTGGTTGCACCAGCTTGCAGGGGAAAAATACTCTTAACCCATTGCAGTTAAAATATGTGAAAAGGTTCTGGGAACCCTTCTACAGCTGTGAAATGGGCCCATGCAAAGGAGAATCTTTGCAGTAAGGATTAAATTTCAGTAGATTCATTATAAACCCTTCTTGGGGAGACGAGTAAGGAATGAGTCCTGAAGCACTGCAGATATGAAGAGTTTGGGGACCACGAAGCAGGAGGAGAAGTTGGGGGAGTGATCAGTGCAGTGGAAAGACACGTGTGAGAAATAGAGTTTTCGTAAACTGTATCAAGGAGTGTAGAGTGATTAATCGTATGCAAGAAGATAAGGAGTGAGAATGGACCATTTGATTTAGCAACATGGAGGTCATTTGTGACATTAACCAGAGAATTTTTAGTGGGCTGATGGAGCAAAAGCCTGGTGTGATGGGTCTAAAAAACTAGGATGAGAGGAACTATAGGCAGAGAATATAGATCCCCTGCAAAGGGGGTCAAAGACATGAACAAAGATGTGGCAAGGGTAGTAGGGTCAAGAAGACTTTTTTGGTATCCTGAAGAAAATGACTCAGTAGAGGGCGAAACTTTGATAGTCTAGGAGAGAGGCAAAGAAATCTAGTGAAAAAATGAAAGATTTAGCTTTAGATAGCTACATCAATAATTCGTCAGTGGCAACAGAAGAGCTGAGTTTGTGAGTGCAAGTGTTAGCAGATGTTGGAGCATGTGGAAATCCTCTTATTGTTTTAATTTCTTCAGTGTGGCAGAAAGCAAGATCACCATCCTCCTACCGCAGTGAGAATAGGATGGAAGTTGTTTGAGGTATGAGGAGAGGGAAAATGTGCATTATTATCTAAGGGAGAGGGAGAGTAAATGGATTAAGGAAGTTTATTAGGATTTTTGAACAGCATTAAGGCTCACCTTGAACTGTGGTTATTAATTCGAAGTGTCTGCCTACATGGTAGTGAGGTTTGCTGTCGCCATGTTTACCTACCTGTACAGGTATCAGGGTGAAGCAACTTAGAGTTGTCTGTGTGATCAGGCACAAAAATAAGCTGTGTAGACCATAAGTGCTATGGGAATTTGTGGTGACTGATGGGATGACCTTTACCTTTTGGGTGAGTTTTGAACAGACATTTGAAAGGGAAGAATGACTGAATCTAGAGGAGACAGATTATGTATCTTTAAAATGAATTACATAAATAATTTAAGTAATGTGCTAGGCAACGACAAGCTTAGAGTTTTGATGAAACTGAAACATTTATAAATGCCATAGCTATGAAACTGTCTACCCTCAAGAGACCTGGTGAGTTTGTCTATTGTTACTTATTTAATGTGGAATATTTTAATTCCTCCTTTCTTTTCAAATTCATATTAACTGTCCTTTCTGAAGCTCTCAGGGCTTCAGGGCTGCAAGGGCTCTCAGCAACCTCTGTACCACCACTTTTTGTGGACATTTGTTTCTTGGCTTTTATCCTGTTCTTACTATTTTAAGCTTTCAGAATTGAGAAGATAATGGAATCAAGCCCAAAGTAATGAAAATAATGAACTCTTTTCCCTTATTTCCAACAACATCAAGCTTTTGCCAACATGGAGTGATTCGCCTCCTTCACAATGGTCCTCTGAAGAGTTCTGAGGTAATCCTGATGAAGGGTTCCTTAGGCTCTTTGGTCCTTGTTAGTAGTTGGCTTTCTCCTGGATGGAAACTCTCTTTACACAGTGAATGTAAATTTTTTGAGCTGAATCTGGAGGCTGAAAACATTGTCTTAAAGGGTCATCACCTTAGTTCAGGCTGCTATAACAAGAACATCATAGACAGGGGAGCTTAAGCAATGATTTATTTCTTACAGGTCTGGAGATCAAGAAGTCCAAGAACAAGGCATTTGTAGAGGCATTAGCAGACTGGGTATCTGGTGAGGATATGCTTTTTGCTTCACAAGCACCTGTCTTCTCATTGTGTCCTCACATGGTGAGAGGGCAAGAGAACCTCTGGGTTCTTTTTTATAAGGCACCGATTGCATTCATGAGGACTCCATCCTCATGACCCAGTCATTCCTTAATAATATCTTGGGAGTTGGGATTTCAACACATGAATTTTAGGGGGATATATTCAGTCCATAATAGTCTTGGTTACCAATCCTATCAAGAGTAAATTCGATGGATTTAGGTAAAGGCATTTGAACCTTGTATAAGTATCCCAGACCCCTCCCTGAAGTCTTGTGATAACTTAATGAAGTAACATCTATTTTTGTATCACAGAGATAGAAAAAAATGCATATTTAGGTGAACTTTTAGGAATAAATCCCATATTCTTAATCCAACATGATTTTTAAATTCAGAAAGTAACATATTCTAGAGAAAAGCTATAGTTTGTTTTCTTGTCAACATATAAATATCTCCTCTTCTAAACCTTACGTATCACTTAACTTTCCTTTGACAAATAATGTACGTCCCACAGTCAATACTGCCTCTTTGAGACAGAGGAAACAAGCTCTATCAGTGTCATTTGCTTTAGGATAGACTCTTACACAAAGCCAACCAGTATTTGATCAATTGATCCCTTGGACCTTAGGGACAGGAAATCTATGTGCTCACACGCTATCCTGATGGTCATTAAGATTGTGAAAACAGCCAGGTTCTAAGAGAGTGTTCTTTTTTTAAAAATTTAATTTAATTTAATTTTTTTTCAGTGTTGCAAAATTCATTCTTAATATCCCTAGTGGTTGTTTTTGAGATATATATTCTCTGTGCAGTATGTGTGTGTGTGTGTGTGTGTGTGTGTGTGTGTGTCTAAGAAGGGAGAAGAATGTGGGCTTATTGAAAAATAGTAATCCAGTAATCACATATTATATTATTCCTCGAAACATAACTTATTATGTTTATTAAAAAATGAAATAGCATACTATATACTAAACCAGAGTGTACTGAACACAGGAAAAGTAAGTAGTGTTAGAGGAAACTTTGGTTTCAGCACTTATGCACTGGTTTGTAAATTAGTTGTTTTTCTTACTGTAGGTTTTTGTAAAAAATGTTTGAGTCATTGGTCAAAAGCAACTTAAGTGTCTTGAGCAATTTAACTCAAAGAGTTATAACAAGGTTCATATGTAAATGCACATAATATGAAAATAACCTCCAATATAAACAGTACTTGGTAATAAATTTAGCGCTTTATTTCCTAATTTTCTATAATAGAATCATGTTATTTTGTAATAAAAGTTTTGAAAAATGAAGATTTTCAAAGTGTTAAGTACCTTAAAAACACAAATGTGAGCTATATTTTATTACCAAAAAAATATGTTATTTTTTAGAGTTTGAGATCACTGCATTGGAGGGATATAGAACATGTCATATTTTCTTAGCATTCTTCCTGGCACCAATCCCTCTTTGAGGGAGCTCAGAGCAAGCTCAGCAGGGACATGGGTCAGAAGGCCTCATGTAATGTAAGGCATTGGAACTTGGTCTAGAAGACCACTCCAGGAGTCCAAAGAGGAAAAGTCAGAGGGTTCTAAGGGTGGAAGTCAGAAAAACCAAATCCTGACGTTTGAGGGATAAGGAAGACTGTGAAGATGAGAGAACAGAGCAGGGAGAAAGAGGAAATGTTGGGGTGAGGTGAGGGGTATGGGCCCACTGGAAGGTCTAAACTTAAGAACATAAACCTGGGACCAGCCAATCATGGATCAAATAGTGGGAGCTCTGGTGACTCAGGCCGAGAGGGTGGCAGGGAAAAGCCCAGGGAACCAAACTATGGAATACTCTGTGTCTGTAATAGAGACCCGTCTGTGTCTTCTAGAAGGAGCAGGTAACAGTGGGCAAAAGCAGAGTCTCAGGAGCCAAACGATCCAGCTTTGCTTATAGACTGTCACATATTTGCTATGCGAACTAGGGCATGGCAATCTGTGTGTCTGAGTTTCTTCAATGTAAAATGAAGATATATAGGATCATTATGAGGATTGAATAAGTTAGTACTTGTAAAGTGCTTAAAACAGTGGTTGCACTAAAAATGGGCTTGATAATTTAAGATCTGAATTGTCACCATGGCTTTTCATTTAAAACAGGATTATTTTTTAGCACATGAATTATTTTTTCTCCATGTATTTCTTGCCTTTCTCTTTCTCTTCCTTTATTCAAGCAGGAGGTTAGGCTCAGAGGTGTTTAGATTCAGGATAATTTATTATCTCTCTAGTTTTTATGTATATGTATTTTATGTTTTATTTTTAAAATTGCTAAAGGCACCCAGAGGAGGCAGAAATGTTGTTCCCTCCATGGGAAGTAGTAAAGGGACTTCTGTGCTTTAAGTATGGGGACCCCTGTCCTGCTCTAATTCCACATTGTAAAGATATCTCCTGGCAAAGGAAAGGCTGAATGGGGCCCCTGAGGAGACAGAGTTTCCAATCTGAAGGCTCTAACCCTCTTTGAAGACTTCCTGACACAGGACTAGCATCCCAGTGGAAAGCTGCAGGCTCTACGGACCCACATGTCTCCAAGGTAGACAGATGAACTGATGAGTCTTGACCAGAAGGGCCTCCCTTATGCCTAGATTCTTTCGTAAGATGCTTAACCTTTGCTCAGTCCAGGGAAGAGACAGGGCAAAGAACAGGAAAATGGGAAACTTCAAGAAGGACTGGTCTGGTGGGTTGGGGTATACAGAGTCTAAGTTTTATTTTAACTAAAGAAAAATTTTAAAACTATTTCTTGCACATCCAAGCTTGTAAACTGTATCCATGATATAGTCATGATTTTCTAACTTCCCCTCTTCACCTGCTTTTTAAGTTGTTATTCATTTTAACTATATTTCACTTGAGGAAAAAATGTTAGAGATGGAAAAAGAAATCCCCTGAGTGTGTTTCTTATTTCCTTCCCCCTGCCCCACACTCGTCTCTCCCAGAGAGGGACACAGAAACTTGCTTTCCGATCACTTGTCATGTCTGAACCTATAGTAGCACCATGACCTGGCTTCTGGGGTCCATCTGAGTTTTGTATTTCAGTTTTCACTGGAAAACTCTGTGCACCCACCTGTCAAGCCCAGCTCCTTACTCTGAATTCAACAGCTGCGACAAAAAGGAACACAGGCTTTCCTGAGAAAGGCCACAAACGTGACATAAATGAAAGCCAACTGTCCCAGGATTCACCAGCCAAAGAAGACAAATGAAGTCTTATTAGCATTCATAATCCAGTCACGACCATGATGGCTGCTGGCAGAGCCCACTCTCCTGAGGGGTTTTGGGCTTGTTTAGGTGTTTTACCCTCAGTTAGCATGACCACGCCTGGTGACCGATTTCTGCTGCTCTGGGTTGTACTACCAACTCGGTCATTTCTTTTTGAATTCCTTGCACCACCTCAGCGCTGGTCGCCCTGCAGATCTGCTGACACTGCCTGCAGTTGATCCTGGATTCTGCAGCTGCTGTTTCTAACAGCCTAGTAGCACCATGCTGCCCTCCGCCGCCTTGACCTGCTGAGGGTCAGATCTCTGCTAATGCCCCTTCACTTCGGTGCCATCTCTGCCTTTTCTTCAGGTCAGGAGCATCCCTGGGACTGTTGCCTGGGTTCTGAGTTACTACAGAAGTTAATGACATAGCCTTTTTTTTTTTTTTAAACTATACTGGAGCAGCTGAGTTGAAATAGTGTCAAATGATGACCACCATTCATACCTAAAGTTACTGTTTCCTCTCATTTTTTTTCCTGCTCCTGGCTATTGGTCCAGGCCCTTCTTTCTTCAAGTGATTTCCATCTCATGGCCTCTTGGTCCCCTATGTGAATTTGGCAGAACCCACCTCTGTCGTCACTGCAACATCTCCCTCCCCAGGTCTTCACACTTTCCATTATTGGGCTGAACCCTAATTGTGGCTGTCGCTCAGATTGTTGTCCCAGGGGGCTTTTCAGCCTCTAGCATGATCCATAGGTGCTCTGCAGAAGTTTAGGGGATGGGCACACTGCCCAGCTGACACACGGTCTATATGTCTCAGCCTTGGTTCTAACCCAACCCCTTAAGTGAGATAGTATCACCTATGTAAGCTGTGCACACTTAAGGCCCAGGAATAATGATAAAATAGCCACATCTTCTTGAGCTCTTTGCATGTGCCAGGCATTTACTGGCTCTGTATATGCTCTGTCTTAGTTGACCTTCACAATACTGCTGTGGAGCAGTTACGATCACATCCATGTGCACTGTAGAGAAGGATCCCGAAGCACAAAGGCATTCTGCAGGCACATTGCCAGAGATGGGAGACTTGTCTGCTTGTCTTTTAATTTTTCTTAGGTGCACAGCAAATACAGCTAGCAGTCTATTAATCAGATGACTGCATTATTGATGTACAGTAAAATGCTGTGCAATATGATGACTGTGTTATTATTTATTAGGTGGGTTAGTGGGGAGTTGGGGAAATTCCTTTTCTTTTATGTTTATTCCTCTCCTTTCTCATGTGTCTGTTTCAGCCTTTATCATTGAAGCCAGTGGTGGCCATGACATTTTAGAATTGTATCTAAAGAAAATATTCTGTCTGTGCGAAGATATACATTGTGACAGCTTTTGTCAATCAGCAAAACTGAAGGGCATTGTGGTTAATAACAAAGGAGGCTGGTTCCCAAAGACCTTGAAATTGAATGGACAACCATCACTTTTAAATAGATACTTGAGGGTTTATGCTACTAATTATTTGTGAAAAGAAAGGACTAGCCTGGGAATTCTTTCTGTGGCCATTTTTTTTTCCATGTGCCTAATCGCAATTTTTAAACTTTTATTTGTTATTTTTTTTACTAATGAACTAAATTTTTGACCTTTATAAACACTGCCTATGTTTACCCTGGCAAAAGACTAGAATTCACCACTCTCCCCAGGTGGTCCTTAGGGTGATAGCTTGGCTTCAAATACAGAAAGACAGTTCCTAATTAATTAACAAGGATAACAAGGATGACAAGAACAGAGGCCCCTGCTGCTTGTGTTCAATATGCTGTCAAATTTAGGATGTGTACTACCTTAATTATTATATTAAACATTATATTCTTAATTTTTGATATCCTCACTTTTTGAAACTTTCACTTTTGGTAAAAAATAGTTCTCATTTCAATACTCTTCTGTTCTATTTAATTACTTGTGAGAAGCTTATATAATAAATTACAAATTAAGTGCACGCAGATACTTTTTTTTCAAATGGCACTCTGATAACATGACATTTGGTTAATAGGTCTAAAAACAATGAGGGGTGAGTATTGCCAGTAATGTATTGCTATAAACAGCTTCTGAAGTTGACAGGCGTTTTAAAAATGAAGGGATTGAAGTATTTGAAGACTTTTCTTCATTGGTATATAGTAAGGGCAAGATAGTTGCTTCCCAAATGATATTCATTATTGCTAGTGTTTTTGTGAGCAAATGTTTATGTGGAGCTGACTTTCAAAGTGACCTTCTCTTTTCAAATGCACTACTTTTTTGGAATGAGAATTTTTTAAAGAACATAGTTCTCATGTCTTTGTGTTCTTCTTTTCAAAATTTTCATCTAAGAGGAATATTGTCATTTTTGCTGATCTGCAGGTTAAGTCTTTGCGTTGTGGGTCAACCTGAAATAGGATAAGAGCCTCCCTCACACCAAAAGCATTTCTCTACTGGACCTGATTCCAATTAAAAGAGGCATCATCTTTTCTTTTTTTTTTTTTTAAATTTTTATTTATTTGTCAGAGAGAGAAAATAGAGAGTACAAGCAGAAGGAGTGGCAGGCAGAGGGAGAAGCTCTCCGCCGAGCAGGGAGTCTGATGCGGGTTTCAATCCTAGGACCCTGGGATCATTGGCTGAGCTGAAGGCAGATGGCTTAACCAACTGAGTCACCAGGTGCCCTAAAAGAAGGATCATTTTATCCCCAACGTATGACTAATTACAAAATCGATGATGCCATGCTTTCTTCTTCCCTACTTCTGGTTCAGGGGTTATTGGACAATGTTAATTCAGGAGTGCAAGAGAATAAGGTCCTACTTATTCTCTTGTGACTTGTGTCATAGTTTTTGAGCCTCATGTGGTTGACTGTGTGGCTTTACTGACATTACATTTATTTAAAAGAAACATGAGTGGTATCATGCAGAATGGTAGAAGATGGGAGCCAGAGAAAACAGAGAAACAACTTGAATTAAAATTTTACAAACAACTGTGATTTGAACACAGGACAGGCAATAGAATTATAAGGTTACCAGAGGCGTGAGGAATTAATTCAGTAAACATGTATTTAGAGCATTCTCTGTGCCAGAAATTATGCTGTTGATTAAGATTGTATAGACATGACATACTCTCTATCCCAGAAAAATTTAGTCTAGAAATATACAAACCTATATTTAGTATGTGACATGCAAAAAAAAAATTACTGCATTTGGAAAACAATAGGCATTCAGGTGGAAAACTTATGGTGAATGAAAGAATGAAGCTTTGTACCAGTGCAATGAGTGAATCTGGAGGGCTGGTTCTCGTATAAGGAACAAGTGCTCTTCTTGCTTCATATAATTTCCTTTGGAGAATTAGTTTAAACTGTATTATTCTCATATAGACTCTTTTTAAAAAGATATATTTACGTATTTTAGAGAGAAAGAAAGAGAGAGCACAAAAGAGTGGAGGGAGGGGCAGAGGGAGAGAATCTCAAGCAGACTCCCCACTGAGCATGGAGCCCAACACTGGCCTTGATCTCATGACCGCTGAGATCATGTCCCAAGAGATCATGACCTAACCAAAACCAAAAATCGGATGCTTAACCGACTGAGCCACCCAGGTGCCTCAAAGCCCTAGAGAGACTCTTATTTAGTTCCTGCTGGAGTCCAGATCCACTAAGCTAACTACCCACTGGACATTTGCACTTGATGTTCTATAGACTGCCCAAACTCAGTGTGTCCCACCCGTTTTCTTTTGTCACCATTTTCTATTTCAGTTATTATATTACTGTTCACCCAGTTTCCAAAGCCATCCTAGATTCTTCCTTCTCATTCACTTTTTACACTTAGTCCATGTCTCTAATATCTACCTTTTTTAATTTCCAATTTCGGACTTTCCCTTTCCATTCCAATCCGGTCTTTGTCACTTTCCTCCTAGATTACTATGATACCATTCTAACAAGGTCCCTCTTCTTAATTGCTTACAACTTTTCTCTTTTCTAGTGCTTTTCCAGTTTATCCCAACTATTGTCAGCAGAGTGGTCTTTCTAATGTCAGTTATAGTGATTGCCCTGTTTAAAATTCTACAGTGGCTTTTTACAGAGTTGGACAAATTCAGACTCCTCATCTAGGACATAAAGCATGTCGTCTTATTTTGTATCAGTGCTATTTGCCCTTGCTCTCCCTCTGTTTGCAATTTCCTTTCTTCAACTCAGATTATTTGTCACAGTTCAAATCAAGTGTCAGTGACTGGCAGTCCTACATTCAGAGCAGCCAACCATACTGTAAACTTCTTGTGGGCAGTATTAGGAGAATTTTGGATGTGTAATTGGTCCCAGGAAATGTTTGTTAAATGAAGGAATAGTAATTGTGTGGAATAATAATGAACTTCCATTTACTTAACACTTACTTTATGTCAAGCACTGGCTAAACATTTTAAATATATTATATCTAATTATTACAATACTTCTAACAGTAACTATAATTTTTCTTACTTTATAGATAAGGAAATAGAGGTACAAAGAGGTGAAGTTAATTTTCGTATGTCACATAGCTAGGTTATGGTAGGAAAGAGATTTGAAAACTAATCTGTCTGATTCTAAGCTTGTAAGAGCATGACCTGGATTTTAACAACCTTATATATTAAGGAACGGTGGAAATAAAATGAGCTTATAAATATGGTTATAACTTAATTTCCTAGTCTTAATGTATAAATATGAACATAATATAAAATTGTATAAAATATGCAAATATATAAATATTATATATGGTATGTATGGTAAATAGAAAATATATAATAGTATATAGAATATTATTTAATGTAAAATATATACTGCTAGTAATATATTGTATATTAGGTATAACATACTTCAATATAACTATATATTAATACAATATAATACCATAAAATTATATATAAATATATCTAATCTAATCTAATCTAGATATATCTAAATCTGTCCTGGGGTGTCTGACTAGCTCAGTCAGAAGAGCATGTGACTCTTGATCTTGGGGTCACGAGTTAGAGCCCCATGTTGGGATTATTAAAAAAAATAAATAAACTTTAAAAAATGCTTATATGTCCAGAGTATAAAATAATCAAACAAAACTGAAAATAGCAAGCAACAGTCCCCTGCCTCATCCTTTATCATCCTCAGTCTGATTTTTAAGAGAATATCACCAAACTATTTCTTATTTTCATTTTTTGGGTAATTATCCTCAAATCAAAATGAGATCCTTATATTACTGTTTCCTAATTTATCAACTTGACTCCTTATGATGGAAAGTGAACATTTACCTCATTTATAATACTCCTATCACCTTTCCATGTCTCTCAATTTTAAAAGCTATAATATTTCTCTCAATTCTGTTTGGCAAATTTTGTTTCTTTACTGTCCTTAAACCTCCATTTCCCTCATCAGCTTTCTACTGTATCTCTTGACTTGTAAGTCAAGAGATATAAGAATATAAGGAAGGGTGATGATATTAGTACCTCACCCTTCCTTATATTCTCTTTCTTATTCAAAGAATCAGCTCTGCCTTTCTTTCCTTTCCCATTCTCTTGGGTGAAAATTTTTATCTTCCATTATCTAGTCAGAGTGGTTTGGGGTGTGTGTGTGTGTGTGTGTGTGTGTGTGTGTGTGTTTACCCAAAAAGTTATAATGTGCACTTTTGACTTTCCCTGGACATTTCAAGGTCAGCAGAATATTTTAACTCTCAGTGATTTATATGCTATTGTTTCTTATATTTTCTTACCTATATACCAAACTATATATATATATTTCTTACCTATATTACAAACTATATATAAATACATATATATTAGATTTACTCATATTTGTGTGTGTGTATATATATATATATACATATGTTGGTATATATATAGTGTGGATATATATGTGTGTGTATATATACACACAAATCTAAATAATCAGTGACTGTGTAAAACAAGGAACAATAATTGGAAGATGTATACTTATACAGTGTATGTTTTAAAACGTTGTTAGTATTGTTTTATTCATTCGCTGCTCATTTAGAGCCTTCCACCTGTTTACACACTTTCACTGCCGTTTGTTCCTTCCTACATTGCTTCCTCTTCATATTTAGTCTGTCTTTAATTGTATGCACCCAATTCTTAAGTTCTGTTACTATATCCTAACATTTTTACTTGGTTGTTTTTGAAGTTCTCTGTTTCATCGGGCATTCAATGGGAGAGTCAGTCCATTAAGTGTCTGACTGTTGGTTTCAACTCAAGTCCTGATCTCAGGGATGTAGGATCAAGCCCTGCATGGTGCTTGTGCTTAGTATGGAGTCCGCTGGAGACTCTCTTTCCCTCTCCCTCTGCTACTCCCCACCCCACGCTCTCTCTCTCTCTCTCATAAATAAATAAACCTATAAAAATATTTCCCTGTACCACTTTTCATAGGTTCTAGCTCTCTGCCAACATCTTTAAACTTGACTTTGGAATTGGCTGCCTGTTATTTTTGTTGGGTCTTTTTCGGGTTTTTGTCCCAACATGTTTTTAATTATCTTAGCTTGTGCACTAGGCATTGTATTTTGAAAAATTAATTATTGAAATAATTTCAGACTGAGCATCATGTTACCTTCCTGTAAAGAGGATTTTCATTTGCTTTGTGAGACATGTAGGGGCATTAGCAATCACAGTTGCCCTTAATTAAGTTCAGGTTCAGATGACTCCAATCTAGTCTGCAGAAGGAACAATTTCTGACAATTTGACGAAAACCCCAGGTTTCCATATTGTTAGAGTCCAGACAAGTTCAGGGAGGGCGATTAAGTAGTTGAAAACATTTCTCACTGAGTAAGAATGAAAAACATTGGAGTTATTATTACTTATTTTTTCTTAAGAAAAATCTAGGTGTTGATCTTATTATAATGAATATATGATGAACCACTATTTTATTCTTCATACCTACACAACAAGGAATAAAAGAAAATAAGCTTTTAAATCTCCCAGGGTGGAAAACTGTAGATTTAATGAATGAATGACTAAATCAATTAGTGGAGACACAGGAAGATATTCATGTATTTCTTCCTTCAGGTACCACTCCCAATGGATCTTTTTGGTTCATTCTTGTTATACTCTTTCCATTTGTAAGTAAATGAGACAGAGATCCCAGTAGTTCATTTGATTTTTTAAATTCTTATTTTTTTTTTTTTTTATGTTGTCCTTTGTCCCTCATGAAGGATTAGGGAATCTAGTCATTGGTTTGGAGTTGATTGCATTTAGGCACAAAATCACAATAATACCTTTTATTATCATTTAGAGATTTCTATTATTTCAAAGCCCTTTCATGTCCATTATCTCACCCTATACAATATAAAAAAAAAGGCAGAGTGGTTTTATTAATTTCTATTATACAGTTGAGGAAACTGAATCCCAGAAAGGATATTACTTACCTTCCAACAATTGCCAATAAAGAAGCTTGATGAAAAGTGGGTTTTTAGTTTCCTTTTAAGCACACTTTAATGTGGATGAAATATTTTCAGGTGAAGGGATTCTAGAATTTACATATCAAGCTAATTAATAAATATGAAACCATAGTTAATCTGTGTAGGTCCCAAACTGCCTACCTACTTTGCTCCAATTGTCTTCGTATTTGACATGAATGTAGTAGACATCCTTCCTTGTCGAGCCATTAATATAATCTCGTTTTTCCTCTTCTTTCAACCTGGGTACTGTACTGTCTATATCTTACAATATCTTTGATATTGTTATTCTTCTTGAAGTCTTTTTTTTTTAAAGATTTTATTTATTTATTTGTCAGAGAGAGAGAGGGAGAGAGAGCAAACAAGCACAGGCAGACAGAGGGGCAGGCAGAGGCAGAGGGAGAAGCAGGCTCCCTGCCGAGCAAGGAGCCCAATGTGGGACTCGATCCCAGGACACTGGGATCATGACCTGAGCCGAAGGCAGCCGCTTAACCAACTGAGCCACCCAGGAGTCCCTCTTCTTGAAGTCTTATTCATAAAATATTTTCTCTTTTCCCTTGGGCTTCCATTCAGATTTCTTTGCCCAATTGGAAGTAACCAGAACCTAATTCCTAGATACACTTACTTTTCTTCCCTTTTCCTGAAGGCTGAAGACTGTGTAATTAGGCAAGTTCTTCCCTGTTATCTTAAGTAAAATCTACAGAGCAAATATTCAGATGTATGAGATTCCCAATATTAAAATTGATATTTCCCTGAATATTCAATTATTAAGTACATGGACAATGTGTGTAGAGCATTTAACATGGTGTCTGATGACTATTACCACTATTACTACTCTTCCTCCTCCTCCTCCTTCTTCTACTACTACTACTACTACTATGATGATGATGACAACAATTACTATAATATTAAGCTTCCGAAAACAAGGTCTGGATATTTCTTCCCTGCTCTCTTGGGCTGGGGTGACATCATGGTGTCAATTTAGAGGCACTCCTTTGGCTCTGGTTTGGTTGTGCCTTCAAGGTCAGAGAAGCCCTTTTTCAATACACTCTGTTTACAAATAAGTGGTGTCAGCACTAAGATGCCATCAATGGCTAAAAGATGATTTGGTCACAGCTGTGAAAATATAAGAAACCTTACTTTCTGGTGGGATTAATTTCTGAAATGACATTCTAAGCTAGGGATTTCAACCTATCCGTCTCTCAATTATTTTGGGAATTCCTGGAGAGTGCAGTGTGGAATGAGGGATTTCTAAATGTAGCTTTTTGAAAAGCGAGATTGAGTTTCAAGATCATTTTAAAATAGATTGTGGAGGAGGTTCCGAAAGAGTGAAGTTGAAACTATAAAGAGAACTTCCAGTAGAACTGTTTAAAAATGTAATCAGGATTTAATTTTTGTCTGAGGTAAGTTAACTTTATTTGGTTGACTGGTTTTGGAGGGGGTTGGTTAAACATAAGGACTCCTCTGTTTTGTCTAAATTATTTGATAAATGGCTTCAGAAAGGTGAATTAACTGATGCCAGTTGTGGCAGAAGTGAACTCTATTCTATTAAATGCTACCATTTAATTTAATGTTGCTACATCAGCAACAAGCCATCTACAAGTTAGACAAACAGAAGAAATGCTGCTTAAAGACATCATGTGAACTTTTGACATTGTTGATGGAAGGAATTAAGTGATGTATTAACTCACGGCAGGATGGAAATTTGAACAAAGCTCAAATTAATCATGAGAAAATCCATAAATAAAAACGCAGGCCCCAGATGCTAGCTAGCAGGAGACAAGCTGGCCCAGTGTTATGGATTTTCTTTTTAGAAATATGTCTAACTTTTCTTGAGTCTGTGACCTGCTGAAAGTGAAAAAGAAGGTATTTTTTTTTAATTTAAAAAAATTTTTTATAAACATATAATGTATTATTAGTCCCAGGGGTAGAGGTCTGTGAATCGCCAGGTTTACACACTGCACAGCCCTCACCATAGCACATGCCCTCCCCAATGTCCATAACCCCACCACCCTCTCCCGACACCCCTCCTCTCAGTCCCCCTCAGTTTGTTTTATGACATTAAGAGTCTCTTTTGGTTTGTCTCCCTCCCAATCCCATCTTGTTTTATTTATTCTTTTCCTACCCCCCTAATACCCGCCCCCTTGCATCTCCACCTCCTCATATCAGGGAGATCATATGATAGTTGTCTTTCTCCGATTGACTTATTTCGCTAAGCATAATACTCTCTAGTTCCATCCACATCATCGCAAATGGCAAGATTTCAAATTTTGATGGCTGCATAGTATTCCATTGTGTATATATACCACATCTTCTTTATCCATTCATCTGTTGATGGACATCTGGGTTCTTTCCATAAAAGAATGCATTTTTATTGACCAAGATATGAGAACAGTGTCATCATGTTAAAGGAGGCTTTTACTGTGATTGTGTTGCCAAGGGATAGAGATTTTGGCAGATGAGCTTATTCTGGCTGGTTCTGGACTATGATGGAGCAAGAGAGCTTTTCTTCTTGATGAAATCTGAGAGCTATTGGCCAAAAGTGGGAGAGCCCTCAGATTTATATCCTCTTGAATGGAGCCTAGCTTCAGACGGGATGTTCTTCCTCGAAAAAGTGAACCACAGGCAGTATTCCATGTGAGGAAACCTTACCTAGCTATATACAAAATACTATATAGCTAGGTAAGGTTTCCTCAGATGGCCAACCTGGGCAAGAGCTGTCTTGGGGAGATCTGACAAAATCACAAATGAAGGTAATTTAGCTGCAGGAGATATTTTAGAACATCCTTTGCTTTGTGAGTCTTGCAAGATCTGAATCCTCTTTGGTTTGGAAGAGTTAAGAGTTTTACTTTCTGAGCTTCAACAACAAAGCTCAATGTATTTGAAGTGTAATTACCAATATTGAGGATTATAGCTACCTATCTTGGCAGACTATTACTCTTTCTTTGGCTCACTCCTTTAATCAAGGGCATTTTAGGGGCCATATTTAACAGCTGCAGTGCTGGAGACAGATTGGGAACAAGGTTCTAGAATAAGTTACATTTTCTCTAGCTTTTCTGTCAAAGCAATTGGCAATCTGTTAGAAAGTTTCATCGTCTGTATCAAAGCCACGAGGATGTAATGCCCTCTCTCTCTGGCAGATGTAACAGTAGGATAAAGTGGTTTTGATAAAATCTCATTATATTCACATCTGTGGGATCAAAGGAGGAGAAAAAGAGCCTATTTTTCTAAGGAAAACATGTTGGTGTTCATAGTCTTATTCCTCTGGACGTTGGGAGTCCCTGGACAACTCAGCTCCATTGTAATGTTGGGTTCCAAAGACTACTAGCTTTCAAATGTGTTCCTCAAATGTATCACAACCGAGGGGAGATCAGCAGCATGGACAGTAGCCCCAGCAACCACAATCACACCATGAAAAGAGCAGCAACATTGGGGGACCTCAGCTATCGGGTTAACCTGGTTCAGTGCACTCACTATACTGAATTATTTTGATTCACAGCTAACCTTTAGGAACTTTCAGTAAGATCATAAACCATCTTTATTTCTCCTCAACCCTCTTTTTAGTTCTTTTGCTCTCTGTGTTTCCCTTCCTTTCTTCTCTCCCCTTTGGCTTCTAAAAGCAAATAGACACAATGACAGCATCTTTGTTTTTCATACTTCTTAGGATTTATGGGATGCAACTATCACTTAGTTTTCTAGTTGTTCAATGGGATTTTGTAGGTCAATTTACCTGTTTAGATATTGGTACATAAGAGCAGTGTATTTGAAGTTCAGGCCAATTTTCATTTTGAATTAGTGGGATGCTTCTCTGGAATGAAAGGGCTCAGGTTCTCCATTTGTAGGTAGATATCAGAAAGATGAAGAGGCAAGTTTTGGAGAAAGTCACCATCCCCGGTTCCTATGACTATGGTTCTGGTTGAACCATAGTCACAACCTCACATCTCAATGATGTATGGTGATAGCTATTGTTTGAATGTTTCTTCTATATTTTTTACAAAACCTTCTGCTCAGGAGCATGGTGAAAGGACTTTTGTGGTTCAAGATCTGTAGTAAAGGAAAGGAGAGTGCTGCTTATACTTAACTTTGGATCCTTTGCCAGCAGGTAGCTAATAATTGGGCTATACATTAGAGATTAATTCATTTCTTCTTATGATTTATGGTAGGTACAGGCATTCTAGACAAAAGAGTATCAGAATCTGAATTCTCTTCAGTTAGCTGAGAAAAGTCCCCCATGCCAGATATAACATGGTTTAGAATTCCTCAACGATACTATCTTTAGCATCAGTTCACGAAACGTTCTATTTGTGAAAGTCCTCCAACTATATTGTCTTGTAAAACGTTTGAAAAGGAATTATTTTGAGTTTGGAGGCATTGTGAATAAGTTTCAAAACTGAAGCCCATTTCTCTACTTTTCCCCCCCTTTGAGGACTTTTTTCTCGAATTAGAAGGTTAATTCTTAATTCTGTATCACTCAAAGTGGCAGCCTCCTTATTATAATGCTAGATCATATACTGCAATGTCCCTTATCTCACACGACTGGCTAATTATTAAAATACTCCATTTTTTTTTCTCCAGCTGTTTTCCTTCTGAGTAAACAAATTGCTAAGTTCAATTCCATTTGCACTTCATTGCTTCTTGACAGCAAATACTCTGCAAAAATGAGTTGCCTCTGGGTGTTTATAATCTCCAAGGACAGAAGAAATCACCATGTGTGTGTGATTTCTCTAATTTAAAAACTAAAAACCACCTTTGTTAAAAATCAAACACACGTTAAAACTATTGTACAGCATTGTTTCTTAGACTCCATGAAGGCACGGTATCTGTTTCTGCAATCCCCAAATTCCTTGATTTGACATTTTAAGATGATATTTTATTAAATGGCATCATCTTTAGGGAATAAGACCACCAAATGTCAAGGACACAGAAAAAACTGTTGTATGAGGACAAGGAAGAATTACTCTCCACTCTGACTAAGCAGGTTTTACATGGTTAAAGAGTTGAGAAGAGTGGTGATTCATTTTGCAGTGGATTCAGTTTGGTTTGGTTTGATTGCACTTCAGAGTCTGTGAAGACAGAATCACAACACTGTAACTACTGACCTCGGTGTCTGAGAAGCAGATACTTTAGCATGCATCAGAATTGTGATTCAGTCACAGCTTTGCCACTTTCCTGAGCTCCCATGACCAGACTTGTTTGTAGAGTTTAGATTTTTGCTGTTCCTGTCATGCCTCAGGGAAAGGATGGTGCATTGCAGAGTTTAGTATCTAAGAACGAGACCGTGAATATAAAAGGGATTGGAAATATGTCTTGGGCCTGAATTCTTTCTTTCTTTAGATGATCAAGTGGTTTAGGGACTGCTCTTTGAAGACATACCAATTTGGGACTAGAGAATCTAGCTACCACTGTTTAGCTTCACCATTCTGGGCAAGTTACTAACCTCTAATAATAGTGTTTACCTTATTAGGTCTTAGTAGTAGACCTAATAGTGTAAGGTAAACACCTTATTAGGTCTCTGTGAAGCTAATGTGAGACAGTGCATATAAAGTGATTAATCCAGAACCCGACAAAGAATAAAACCACAGGAATTATTCATTATCATTATTATTCCATTATCATTGTGGCTAATAGAACCATTATTATATATGCAAAGCATACTATGTGAAATACGTACACATTTTTTCCCATTTTTTTTTGCCTTCATATGTCCACAGAATGAGTATTGGGGGTTATAAAATCACAGGTGTCTCCATGAATTAATGGATAAGATGGCAGCACCAAGGTAAACTCAGGACACCCTTTTAACTTCGAAATGACAAAGATTCATCTTGATAAGTAGATTTAGTAAATGGAAATTCTTTTTAATTTTTATTTCATCTCCATTATAACCTTATGAGTTAGGAAGTATCTTGCTATTTTTTAAGTAAACTGAGATTCAAAAAGGCTAAATAATATGTCCAAGATTACATAATAGACAAAAGTAAAGTTTGAATTTTGGTTTGGTTGACCTAGGGGGGGAAAATGCTTTTTTTGTTTTGCTATGTACTAATGTCTCTTTTTGGTATTGAGTATTTGAAACTGTACTCTAACATTTAAGGTTTTTCCAATTAAATAATATAATAATTGCTTATGTTGGTAAGTTAAAATATAGAAAAGCATAAAGATGATAAAAAATTTAATCTGTAATCCCACTACCATGAGCTAGTCACTCTAATATTTTGGTGTTTCTACATCAAATACATAGTTAACTGATTGCTTATCTTTGATGTATGACATTGTTTCAATAGAGAGCAATCTTTATTTTTGCCTGAGCTTTTCTAGATGGCCTTTGGGAAACCCTTGGGCCCTGGGCCTTGGTTTCTGCCACCAGCACAAGAATGGCTATCTTTCCTCCTTTGTTTTTGGCTTATAAAACATAATGTTGGTAAGAGAATGACTTGGGCATGTGAATATTTATCTTTGCAGAATAAACTTTAAGTGACCAAAGTGACACCAATGAAATGTCACAAATCCTCTGTTGCTAGAAAAGGTCACGTTCAGAGCTGGGCAAAAGGATAAAGAACTACATCAGAAAGTATTACACTAAAGTCTAGATCCAGTTAAGCTCCACTCACTTGGCCTATAGTTGTTTTCGGACTTACATGATTAGGTGATGGAATCACGGATGTGAAAAGAAGGAATGCAGGCTTGGTTGTATTGAGCATACCCAATGGAAATGTGTGGGAATGATGAATGGAATCACGGATGTGAAAAGAAGGAATACAGGCTTGGTTGTATTGAGCATACCCAATGGAAATGTGTGGGAATGATGAATGGTACCACCCTCCACTGTACTCAGGTGAGAGATAATTGTAGACAATCTATTTAGTTTGACTGCTAGTGATCCCCTAAGTCTGACCCTTGAACCAGATTCCATTTCATGGGCTTCGTTCATCTGCCAAAGGGTAAAGATCTGGGGTGCATGCATGCATGCATGTGTGTGTATGAGTATATAGGCATACATGTATTGGTAATACCATTCAGATGTAGGTGTCAGGGGAGGGATTATTATTTACATTCATGTTTATTTCTGGCTTATTAAGGACCTCTTGGGGGTGGAGGTAGAAGGAAACCAGGCACTCCGCTTTTAAAAAAGAAATTTTCTTTCACTTTTGCTTATGTCAGATGTGCTGTTTCCTTATTTTTTCCCCCTTTGGGGAGTAAGTAAAATCATTTTTAAAAAAACAATTCATGTATTTTCTTTCAACAATGGTCTTAAGGGGTTTGTAGACCCAGGACTCCATACACACACTGCTGATTGTGGGATTTAGATTTGGGTTTGAAGCCAAGATTTCCTCTCTTTAGCTTAGTTTTTAGTCTTTCTAAATCCAGAAATGCTGAATGCCAGAATTTTAATGCAGAATCGACCCTGGGCCTGGTTTACAGTTGGTTCCTACTTACTCAGTGACAACTGAAATAGAACCCAAGGAGCTGGGAGGGCTGAATGATGGGCTTAGGTAACAAATTAAAAACTTTGAAGAAAGAAGAATCTTAAGGATGGTAAAAAATTTTACATTAATTTTAAACTTATACAATTAGAAAAATGAGTAATTAAAATTTTTAATTAATTTTCTTTCATCAGAAATGAAATAGTTCTATATCAGGGCCAGCTTGGGAATAGAAACCCAAAATCAAGAGTTGGATGCTTAACCAACTGAGCCAAGAATTTGCTCCCCCCCCCAATTCTTTTATGTGAATTTATTTTTTGAGAGAGAGACAGCATAAGCAGGGGGTGGGGCAGAGGAAGAGGGAGAAGCAAACTCTCAACTGAGCAGGGAGCCCGACATGGAGTTGGACTCCAGGACTCTGGGATCATTATATGAGCTGAATTGAAGGCAGATGCTTAACTGACTGAGCCACCCAGGTGTCCCATGAATTTATTTTTAGAATCTGATAAAAAAAATTTTGATAAAAAAAATTCTAACAAGGTGAATATTCAACTACATACCTATAGTTGTATCTGAGTGACTCAATAAATATTTGGCATCAAAATAATAAATGCCAATTGTTTTTGTTTTCTATATCAAGATTTTATATTCATTTTTGAAACAGGAACTATTTTTAGTTTAATTTCCTCAAATCTTAAAACTCATGCTGGGGTCTGGGGACCTAAAAATTTTAGGGTGATTAGAAAAAAAAGGTAACAAGTTTGTGTGTTAGAAATTTTTAAATCTGAAAAATAACTCAAAATGATGAAATGAGGCAATTTGCTAGAAGAGAAAAAAGATGGCATTGATTGGAATTTGGATCTGTCTAGAAATGTGAGCCAGAAAATAAGTAGCAGGTATTTTTTCAGAACTTATTGTCAACCTCTATGAATGGTGTGCTGGAGAAATATCATCTTCATGCCAGAGAGTAGACAGAATAAATCATGGGACATATAGGTTCTGTCTGAAAAATAAAGTTCATCACATTAAAAAATTCTGTAGTTCAATGCTTATAACAGCATTAGACTGAGTCCTGAAATAAGTCTATTAGTAGTTTCTGAGTAGTCAGGCATTGCCAAATAATTGGAGAGTTCAAAAGAATCAGAATTTTGGACCTGGAATGAACCTTGTAGATAATCTAATCTGGCTTCTTTATAGTTGAAGAAATGGAGGCGTAGAGAATGAAATGCATTATCTGCAGTCACCTAAGGATTTACTAATGGAGTGGGAACCAGGAGACAGGACTTCAGGAGCTCAGCCTGGTGGCATTATATCATGCTAGGTTATGTGTCAATAAGTTTTACTAAGAATTACACAGAATTACATGGAATTATGCTGCTGCCCTGGCTGGATAGATTTCCATTCTGGAGAACTGATGAGGTTACATTTAACAAGTATTTATTCAGCACATCACTGTGCTTAGCACTCAGAAAATCAGAAAAATGATGGAAGATCCAGTTCTTGCCCTGGCGGCAAATGAAACTGAGTGCCTCACAGAGTGTGAAATTTTTAAGGCCAGGGTCATCTTACACTCAGTGTTCTCAGCAGTTAGTAAGGGCGTGGTATATAGTGGAGAGTCAAAAACTGCTGAGTCACTCCACCTGGAGGAACGACTTATCTCTCCATCACCCAACCATAGCCCTTGACTGGTTCATCAGTAAACTCTGAGCAACTGCCCTGGGAAGAGGAGGACTTCTAGAATGGCATCCTGTTTTCTAATCTGTGGATTTTTTTTTTTTTTTTCCAGATCATACAAATTCAGCATTTACCTTCTTACATTTTTTTTTTTTTTTAAAGGAGGAAAATAGGGACGCCTGGGTGGCTCAGTTGGTTGGGCGGCTGCCTTCGGCTCAGGTCATGATCCCAGCGTCCTGGGATCGAGTCCCACATTGGGCTCCTTGCTCGGCAGGGAGCCTGCTTCTCCCTCTGCCTCTGCCTGCCTCTCTGTCAGCCTGTGCTCGATCTCTCTCTCTCTCTCTAACTAATAAATAAATAAAATCTTAAAAAAAATTTTTTTTTAAAAAGGGAGAAAATAGTGACATTGGAAAAAACTCAACCTTGTCATCTCCACAGCATTATGGAATATACTGAAGGAGTAGACAGAAAGATAAACCCATTTCCCAGTGGAAAAGTATGTGAAGTATACAAGTATGTATGAAGTATAAGTTACGCCTCAGAATTTACTCCGGCTTGAGGAAAGAGAGTTGCTTTCACCATCCTGTACCAATCAAAAAATTGGCTGAGGGCCCTGGTGGGATAGGGGAAATGTAATAACCTTTCTGGTATTTCCAGCCCTCTGTGTCTGCAAGCAGATTCTGGTAGCTCCAAGGCAGTTCTCCAAAGAGTGTCGCAGGGAGGCATTTAGGGGTAAAAACAGACAAAAGCTAGGGGGAAGGGCTGGCAGGAATTGCTCAAGGAAGGGAATCTCGGTAGAACACTGGCAGTGTTACAGGATCTCAGGATTCTTGTCTCATGGAGTCCAAGAATGATTCTCGCTGCCACAAGAGGCTGAAGTGAAGTGAAAATTTATTAAGTGAAGGTGACAGCAGAAAGGAAAGAAGTTCTCTAGAGTGATGGGGTCCCAAAAGGGTTGCCACTGAGGGTTTTGAGGACAAGTCTTTGATTGAAAACTTGACCTTGAGGTTCTTGTGCCCTCTTGGTTTGTGCAAGGACTATTGATAACACCCTTAATAACTTACTTCTTTGAGGTTTGGTCATTTTCAGTGGTTATACTCTAGCCATCAAAGAAAAATACTCCCTAACATCCGGGTTTGGTGATCTGGTCTATTCCCTTATCTCTTGTTCACTCTGGCTTTGCACTTCTACCATCCAGGAAGGGTTTCAGAGCCTAGTCAGGAGCTCCTGAGCTCTCCCTGACTATACCTTTTTTTTTTTTTATGCTATTTTTTTTAATTTTTCTTTTGTTTATTTTTATTTAAGCTTTATTTAAACATATAATGTAACCCCACCACCCTCTCCCAACCCCTCTCCCCTCCACCCACCTCAGTTTGTTTTATGATATTAAGAGTCTCTTTTGGTTTGTCTCCCTCCCGATCCCATCTTGTTTCATTTTTTCTTTTCCTATCACCTTAACTCCCACCCCCGTTGCATCTCCACTTCCTCATATCAGGGAGATCATGTGATAGTTATCTTTCTCCAGTTGACTTATTTCACTAAGCATAATACGCTCTAGTTCCATCCATGTCATTGCAAATGGTAAGATTTCTTTTGATGGCTGCATAGTATTCCATTGTATATATATACCACCTCTTCCTTATCCATTCATCTGTTGATGGACATCTAGGTTCCTTCCATAACTTAGCTATTGTGGACATTGCTGTTATAAACATTCGGGTACACGTGCCCCTTTGGATCACTACGTTTGTATCTTTAGGGTAAATACCCCGTAGTGCAATTGCTGGGTCATAAGGTAGCTCTATTTTCAATTTTTTGAGGAACCTCCATGCTGTTTTCCAGAGTGGTTGCACCAGCTTGCATTCCCACCAACAGTGTAGGAGGGTTCCCCTTTCTCCACATCCTCGCCAGCATCTGTCATTTCGTGACTTGTTCATTTTAGCCATTCTGACTGGTGTGAGGTGGTATCTCATTGTGGTTTTGATTTGTATTTCCCTGATGCCCAGTGATGTGGAGCACTTTTTCATGTGTCTGTTGGCCATCTGGATGTCTTCTTTGCAGAAATGTCTGTTCATGTCCTCTGCCCATTTCTTGATTGGATTGTTTGTTCTTTGGGTGTTGAGTTTGCTAAGCTCTTTGTAGATTTTGGATGCTAGCCCATTATCTGATATGTCATTTGCAAATATCTTTTCCCACTCTGTCAGTTGTCTTTTGGTTTTGTTGACTGTTTCCTTTGCTGTGCAAAAGCTTTTGATCTTGATGAAGTCCCAATAGTTCATTTTTTCCCCTGCTTCCCTTGCCTTTGGCATTGTTCCTAGGAAGAAGTTGCTGTGGTTGAGGTCGAAGAGGTTGCTGCCTGTGTTCTCCTCAAGGATTTTGATGGATTCCTTTCTCACGTTGAGATCCTTCATCCATTTTGAGTCTATTTTCGTGTGTGGTGTAAGGAAATGGTCCAATTTCATTTTTCTGCATGTGGCTGTCCAATTTTCCCAACACCATTTGTTGAAGAGGCTATCCTTTTTCCATTGGATGTTCTTTCCTGCTTTGTCGAAGATTAGTTGACCATAGAGTTGAGGGTCTATTTCTGGGCTCTCTATTCTGTTCCATTGATCTATGTGTCTGTTTTTGTGCCAGTACCATACTGTCTTAATGATGACAGCTTTGTAGTAGAGCTTGAAGTCTGGAATTTTGATGCCACCAACTTTGGCTTTCTTTTTCAATATTCCTTTGGCTATTCGAGGTCTTTTCTGGTTCCATATAAATTTTAGGATTATTTGTTTCATTTCTTTGAAAAAATTGGATGGGATTTTGATAGGCATTGCATTCAATGTGTAGATAGCTTTAGGTAGCATAGACATTTTCACAATATTTATTCTTCCAATCCATGAGCATGGAACATTTTCCCATTTCTTTGTGTCTTCCTCAATTTCTTTCATGAGTACTTTATAGTTCTCTGAGTATAGATTCTTTGCCTCTTTGGTTAGGTTTATTCCTAGGTATCTTATGGTTTTGGGTTTAATGGTAAATGGGATTGACTCCTTAATTTCTCTTTCTTCTGTCTTGTTGTTGGTGTAAAGAAATGTAACTGATTTCTGTGCATTGATTTTATATCCTGACACTTTACTGAATTCCTGTACAAGCTCTAGCAGTTTTGGAGTGGAGCCTTTTGGGTTTTCCACATATAGTATCATATCATCTGCAAAGAGAGATAGTTTGACTTCTTCTTTGCCTATTTGGATGCCTTTAATTTCTTTTTGTTGTCTGATTGCTAAGGCTAGGACTTATAGTACTATGTTGAATAGCAGTGGTGATAGCGGACATCCCTGCCGTGTTCCTGACCTTAACGGAAAAGCTCTCAGTTTTTCTCCATTGAGAATGATACTTGCCGTGGGTTTTTCATAGATGGCTTTGATAATATTGAGGTATGTGCCTTCTATCCCTACACTTTGAAGAGTTTTGATTAGGAAGGGATGTTGCACTTTGTCAAATGCTTTTTCAGCATCTATTGAGAGTATCATATGGTTCTTGTTCTTTCTTTTGTTAATGTACTGTATCACGTTGATTGATTTGCGGATGTTGAACCAACCCTGCTGCCCTGGAATAAATCCCACTTGGTCGTGGTGAATAATCCTTTTAATGTACTGTTGGATCCTATTGGCTAGTATTTTGGTGAGAATTTTCGCATCAAGGATATTGGTCTGTAATTCTCTTTTTTGATGGGATCCTTGTCTGGTTTGGGGATCAGGTGATGCTGGCCTCATAAAATGAGTTTGGAAGTTTTCCTTCCATTTCAATTTTTTGGAACAGTTTCAGGAGAATAGGAATTAATTCTTCTTTAAATGTTTGGTAGAATTCCCCTGGGAAGCCATCTGGCCCTGGGCTTTTGTTTGTTTGGAGGTTTTTGATGACTGTTTCAATCTCCTTACTGGTTATGGGCCTATTCAGGTTTTCTATTTCTTCCTAGTTCAGTTTTGGCAATTTATATGTCTCTAGGAAAGCATCCATTTCTTCCAGATTGTCGAATTTGTTGGCATAGAGTTGTTCATAATATGTTCTTATGATTGTTTGTATTTCTTTGGTGTTGGTTGTGATCTCTCCTCTTTCATTCATGATTTTATTTATTTGGGTCCTTTCTCTTTTCTTTTGGATAAGTCTGGCCAGGGGTTTATCAATCTTATTAATTCTTTCAAAGAACCAGCTCCTAGTTTCATTGATTTGTTCTATTGTTT
>ML105594.1:77063-93911 GCA_003697995.1 Taxidea taxus jeffersonii | reverse complement strand
ATCTTTATTATTTCTCTTCTCCTGCTGGGTTTAGGCTTTCTTTGTTGTTCTTTCTCAAGCTCCTTTAGGTGTAGGGTTAGGTTGTGTATTTGAGACCGTTCCTGTTTCTTGAGATAGGCTTGTATCGCTATATATTTTCCTCTCAGGACTGCCTTTGTTGTGTCCTACAGATTTTGGACCATTGTGTTTTCATTATCATTTGTTTCTATGGTGTTTTTCAGTTCTTCTTTAATTTCCTGGCTGACCCATTCATTTTTTAGAAGGATGCTGTTGAGTCTCCATGTATTTGTGCTCTTTCCAAATTTCCTCTTGTGATTGAGTTCTAGCTTCCGAACATTGTGGTCTGAAAATATGCAGGGAATGTTATCAATCTTTTCATACCTGTTGAGACCTGATTTATGACCCAGGATGTGATCTATTCTGGAGAATGTTCCATGGACACTAGAGAAGAATGTGTATTCTGTTGCTTTGGGGTGGAATGTTCTGAATATATCTGTGATGTCCATCTGGTCCAGTGTGTCATTTAAGACCTTTATTTCCTTGTTGATCTTTTGCTTGGATGATCTGTCCATTTCAGTGAGGGGTGTGTTAAAGTCTCCAACTATTATTGTATTCCTGTCAATGTGTTTCTTTGATTTTGTTATTAATTGGTTTATATAGTTGGCTGCTCCCATGTTAGGGGCATAGATATTTAAAACTGTTAGATCTTCTTGTTGGACAGACCCTTTGAGTATGATATAGTGTCCTTCCTCATCTCTTATTATAGTCTTTGCCTTAAAATCTAATTGATCTGATATAAGGATTGCCACCCCAGCTTTCTTCTGATGTCCATTAGCATGGTAAATTGTTTTCCACCCCCTCACTTTCAATCTGGAGGTGTCTTCAGGTCTAAAATGAGTTTCTTGTAGACAGCATATTGATGGGTTTTGTTTTTTTATCCAATCTGAAACCCTGTGTCTTTTGATTGGGGCATTCGGCCCATTTACATTCAGGGTAACTATTGAGAGATATGAATTTAGTGCCATTGTATTGCCTGTATGGTGATTGTTACTGTATATTGTCTCTGTTCCTTTCTGATAATACTTTTAGGGTCTCTCTTTGCTTAGAGGACCCCTTTCAATATTTCCTGTAGAGCTGGTTTGGGGTTTACAAACTCTTTAAGTTTTTGTTTGTCCTGGAAGCTTTTTATCTCTCCTTCTATTTTCAATGATAACCTAGCTGGATAAAGTATTCTTGGCTGCATGTTTTTCTTGTTTAGTGCTCTGAATATATCATGCCAGTTCTTTCTGGCCTGCCAGGTCTCTGTGGATAAGTCTGCTGCCAATCTAATATTTTTACCATTGTATGTTACAGACTTCTTGTCCCGTGCTGCTTTCAGGATTTTCTCTTTGTCGCTAAGACTTGTAAATTTTACTATTAAATGGCGGGTTGTGGACCGATTCCTATTGATTTTGAGGGGTGTTCTCTGCATCTCCTGGATTTTGATGCTTGTTCCCCTTGCTATATTAGGGTAATTCTCTACAATAATCCTCTCCAGTATACCTTCTGCTCCTCTTTCTCTTTCTTCTTCTTGTGGAATCCCAATTATTCTAATGTTGTTTCGTCTTATGGCATCACTTATCTCTCGAATTCTCCCCTCGTGATCCAGTAGTTGATTGTCTCTCTTTTGGTCTGCTTCATTATTCCCTGCCATTTGGTCTTCTATATCACTAATTCTGTCTTCTGCCTCATTTATCCTAGCAGTAAGAGCCTCCATTTTTGATTGCACCTCATTAATAGCTTTTTTAATTTCAACTTGATTAGACTTTATTTCTTTTATTTCTCCAGAAAGGGTTTTTATTTCTCCTGACAGGGTTTCTCTAATATCTTCCATGCCTTTTTCGAGCCCGGCTAGATACTTGAGAATCGTCATCCTGAATTCCAGATCTGACATATTACCAATGTCTGTATTGATTAGGTCCCTAGCCTTAGGTCCTGCCTCCTGTTCTTTTTTTTTGTGGTGAGTTTTTCCGCCTTGTCATTCTGTCCAGGTAAGGATCCGCTCTTCTCCTTGTTAAGTGAACTTGGTCTTGGCTGGATTTCTTGTTTATCTTCTGGGGGAGGGGCCTGTTGTAGTGATTCTCAAGTGTCTTTGCCCCAGGTGGAATTGCACCGCCCTTACCCGGGGCCAGGCTAAGTAATCCTCTCAGGTTCGCTTTCGGGAGTTTTTGTTCCTTGAATGCTTTCCGTAGAGTCCTGGAGGACGGGAATGAAAATGGCGGCCTCCCAATCTCTGGTTCAGAGGAGCCGAGAGCTAGGGGCCCCAGTCTTCAGTGCGCCTTCAGAGAAAAGCGTTTAATCACTCCCGTCTCCCCAGCCTCCGTGCGCGCTTGGAAACCGCGCTCGGAGAAAATCGTGCGTAATCAGTCCCGTCTCACTGGCTTCTGGGAGCGCTTCGAGCTCACCCAGCCTGTGACCAAGTGTCTCTGTCTCTGGCAGAGTCCCACCTGGAGTCTCCGAACCCCGTAGATCCCTGAGCTCTCCCGGGTCGGAGTCTCCCCGGATCTTGTGGGGACCCCTCGCACAGAGCATCGGCCCGTGTCACAGACCACCGCTCTAGCAAACCTTGGCTCTGTCTCCGCAGCCGGCTTCCCCCCTCTAATACCTGTGAGCTCTGCGACACTCAGACACCCCCGATCCTTCTGTGACCCCGCGGGACCTGAGTCCACGCTGTCCCCGTGAGGTCTTCACCCCAGTTTAGCCTCTGGAGCGATGTCCCTCCATGGAGCAGACTTTTAAAAGTCCTGATTTTGTGCTCCGCCGCTTGCTGGGAGCCGGCCCCTCCCCCTGGGGTCTATCTTCCCGTCGCGTTGGATTCAGTTCTCCGCTGGTCCTACCTTTCAGAAAGTGGTCGATTTTCTGTTTCTAGAATTGTTGTTTTTCTTCTCTTCAATCTCCTGTTGGATTCGTAGGTGTTCAGGATGGTTTGATAGGCTATCTAGCTGATCTCCTGCTGCCTGATGTCGTCTCAGCCTGCTACTTCTCCACCATCTTGACTCCTCCCCCCTCCCTGACTATACCTTAACCCTTTCCTTACTCATCAGTATTTGCTATAGCAGGAGTCAGCATACCTTTTCTGTAGAACACCAAATAGTGGGTATTTTTGGTATTTCTGGCCAAATGGTCTCTGGCCCAGCCGTTGAACTCGACCCTCTGATTGCAAAAGCAGCCATAGACAATATAGAAACAAATGAGCCTGTCTGTGTCCCAATAAAACTTCATGATGGGCAGTAAAATTTTAATTTTACAAGATTTTCACATATTATCAAATATTATTCTTGCTTTGAGATTTTCCCCCAACTATTTAAAAATGTAAAAACAATTATTAGCTTGACAGTTGTACAAATACAGGCATTAGACCCTGGCTCTAGTTTGCGGGCCCTTTGCTATAGCACTATTCAAATTACTTCATGTTTATTAGCTCATCTTATCCTCATAACAACCTAATGTAGTTACTACTAATTTTGCCATATTACAGATGAGAAAACTGAGGCATTGATTGGCTAATCAACTTATCCACATTCACTTAATTGGCAAATCACATTGCCACAGTTTGAATGCATTCAGTCTAGCCCATCTGTCCCTTTAACTAGAATACCATATTGTTTCTGACTTGAACACAAATAAGCTAAAAAAAAGCAAAACTTTTTTTTTTTTTTTAATGTAGATGATATAAACAAAATTCCTTAACTGATACCTCTGGGGCCAGGTGGGAAGTAAAGCAAGAAGTAAAGAAGAATAGCATCTCAACATTCCTGCCTCCAGCAACCAGTTGGCACATGAGACTTTGTTGTCTTCATCTTAGTGTGCCTTGTTTTCAGTATGTCTAGAAAGGTGGTTCATCTATGGAGCAAATCACTTTACTGAAAGTTATATAGTGCTTCTCTGGTTTGGTGTAGAAAAGGAATCAGATTTTGTACCAGGAAAGGATGGAGTCTTGCTGTCATAGATAGTTGAACCATACAACCTGCTTTGCTTAATAATATTCCAGCTTGTGTCTGTTGCCTCAGTGGAATTATTCATAGAGGCCATTTTTAATCTTAGAATTTTGGGTAATAATTTTCAATCATGTGGTTATTGCCATCAGGTGTGTTGAGAATCAAACCATCTGTACCTACAAAGCTTATTGTCTGTTTTAACAAGACTTCACCATTCCACTGTTTCTAGTTTTCAGGAAAGTCTTACACACGAAGATAAAAGTTACAAATAATGTTATTGTTTTTTCCTAACTTCCTGAAAACCTATTTTATTGATTTATTGATTTATTAAGATTTATTTATTTATTTATTTGACAGACAGAGATTTACAAGTGTGCAAAGAGGCAGGCAGAGAGAGGAGGAGGCAGGCTCCCTGCCGAGCAGAGAGCCCAATGCAGGGCTCAATCCCAGGACTCTGGGATCATGACCTGAGCCAAAGACAGAGGCTCTAACCCACTGAGCCACCCAGGCGCCCCTGAAAAACCTATTTAAAATGAACTTTACGCTGTTTAACCCCTCGGTAGCTAGCTCCTAATGACTGTTTATCCCCATGAGTATTTGAATTTGCCTGAAAATCCTCACCTCATTGATGTCCAGCAGTATTAGACTAGCATTATCATGATTCTTGAGTTCTAGCCAAGCCTATAATTGAAAGGCCCAGGTTAAACCAGAATCTAAAACCTCATAAAAATCCATATTGTGCCCTCCCTTGCCGTGAAAAGAATAAACTCAATTTCGTCTTATCAAAAGTTGCTTTGGTAATATTTTCAAGGAGCCAGCACTTGTTAATATCCCTAGTTTTTCTATACTTAGAATTGTCTGTATTTGAAGATCTATACTGATGTCAACAGTATAGTCAACAAATAATATTGTCTGTATTTGAAGATCAGTCAGATGTCAACAGGTTCACCAAGTTCAGAATATTATTCTAGATATTATTTTCACTGTAAAGAGTCTGGGAACTGAAATTTTCCTTCAGGCTTTGATGCAGATCTTTTAACACTTTGGAAATTAAATGTGCCTTCTATCAATAGGTAAATTACCCCAAAAGTTTTTTAAGTAAATGTAAATTTTTATAATTGGTGATGGTCTCTAATTAAGGAATTATGTTATTTCTTTCAACTAGTTTTTGACAAAAGCCAGTTTATGGAAGGGGCCGGCATATATAAGCGTGCCAGTCTTCCTTTGGTTCTGGGAGGCTAACTTTGAGGAGTTGACTCTTGCCCACATGATAACCTCCATCAGGGGGTATTCTGAAGGAATTTTAAAAATGCCACAAATTCATATTTTTATTAGGAAAAAAATCTCTTAGCTTTGGTTAGAAACAAAAAGCCCTTCAAATCTAATTAAGTCTTGGATTTTAGAAAAATAACTGACTTCTGTTGAAAGCAACCCAAGAAGCAGTGTTATAGCTTAAACAGAGAAAGAATGGGAGCCTAATTTGGGTTAGTTCTGGTCACAAATCAACTTTTATTTTAAAGAAAGCCTGAAAATGACATGAAATAAACTTATTTTATAAAGTAACAGTGTGAAAACTTATTGTTCCCTTTGCTGTATTTTTTGTTGTGCTTTGGGACTTGGTTTACTCAGCTGTAAAATTTTTAATAGAATATTTCTTGCTTTTGCTTGGGAAACTAACAAGAATATGACACTTTAGGGGTTATTTGATGGAAAGGAAAAGAAAGTCTTTAAAACTTGCTGAAGCAAGTTGTAGCTACTGTACTCTACCTAAATAAAGTTTCTCTTTGCTTTAGCTGTTTTCTAGGAGGTAAGACCCTTTCTATTTGTGGGCAAAGATTTGGTAAAAGCCAGACCTTTAAAATTTCACTATTATACTAACCCTGAATGCTAGCTAATCATACTTGAAATTTGTCTGAGCCTCCTTCAGAGTTTTAAACATATTTTGTTGGTGTTTAAGTATTAAGCATTTTGCCTTTTTAACCCGTTGTGCTCTAAAAGATCAGGGATAAGCTTTTAAATCCTAGGTTAAGCAATATACATCATGGGGTTTCAAATCACTGTATGTGTAATCAACCTGGTCAAAATAGGTGTGGGAAATTGGTAAAGAAACAAATTAACCATTGTATGTTGGTATGTCATTTTTTTTTTATTCAAATGAGCCATGTTCCTGGAAGTCATAGATTATAATAAAGTAAACTTTTGAAACAAAAGACAAATTTTATTAGCGTGTTTGCATTTTTAGAATTTTTTTAAAAGAATCTATGTTTTCTACTGCATAATGACACTTTCTTAAGAAATGCCGTTTTCTTTTTTTTTTTAGAATTTTTGAACTTTATTTAAGCTTTATTTAAACATATAATGTAACCCCACCACCCTCTCCCAACCCCTCTTCCCCCCACCCCCCTCAGTTTGTTTTATGACATTAAGAGTCTCTTTTGGTTTGTCTCCCTATATATATACGATGGAATACTATGCAGCCATCAAAAGAAATGAAATCTTACCATTTGCGACGACATGGATGGAACTAGAGCGTATTATGCTTAGCGAAATAAGTCAACTGGAGAAAGACAACTATCACATGATCTCCCTGATATGAGGAAGTGGAGATGCAACGGGGGTGGGAGTTAAGGTGGTAGGAAAAGTAAAAATGAAATGCTGTTTTCTTAACAATGGGTAATTATTTATCCATTGGTCCTCTGGTTAATGTAGAGCTAAGAAGCACAGAGATAACCCTGAGGTAGGGAGGAGTTCTGATGCTCCTGGGAAGTCAGAGTCTAGAGTAACATGAAGGTTTTATACTATATATATATATATATATATGTATATATATATATATGTAGTCTGTTTTCTACATTTTCACATCTGGATGTTAGGAGATAATGTTCAGTCAACCAAGTTTTTATTGGCATGTTTCAGCGGGAAATTCAGACAATTTGTATTCATATTTTATTGACTATCGTATAATACTCTGCATCTATAAAATAAATAGCCTTTGGCACTCCATTTCTATCTTTATGCTAAACCTGTTGTTTTTCTCTGTTTTCTCCCTCTTGGAAAATATACTGTGACTTTCCAGAATTACTTTGTCAGCTTCTGAGGAAGCGATTTTTTAGGCTTCTTTTACTCTTCATATTCAGAGAAGTTGGTTGAATTTTTGTTTTGTTTTGTTTTGAAGTTCTCATAATGACTTCAAAGCAAAACTCATCAATAGAAAAATGAACATGCAATCGAAAAAGAAAAAAAAAACAAGAAATTCAGAGTAGGGAAATCAATCAAAAGTTTGGTTTTTTAAAAAAGATTTATTTATGTATTCATTTTAGAGAGAGTGAAAGAGCTCACATGCATGTGCTCATGAGAGGGAGAGAGAGAGAGAGGGGAGAAGAGAAGTGGAGAGGAACAGAGGGACAAGCAGACTCTGCACTAAGTATGGAGCCCTACCTGGTGCTCCATCTTTCGACTCTAAGATAATGACCCCAGCTGAAATCAAAAGTTGGATGCACAACTGACTGAGCCACCCAGGTGTCTCTCAGAAGTGTTTTTTGAGCAACCACTATATTCATAGACCTTTGTTGAGCAACGTCAAGAGGCTGGAGAAGTTTAGGGCATGGTACCTATTTCTAAGGACCTTAATGGCATTTGACTTTACAGGGAATCCTCCATCCTTAAGGATATTAATAGTATAAGAGTTACATTTTGATTGAGTTTGACTTATACACTTGGCCACTATTTGTTGAGTGTTTCTCTAAGGATTATCTTTTTCCATAAGTTTGGATCACTTTTGCTCTTGAATGAAAATCTTTGAATTTCAATACAGTTCCAATCAAAGTTTATTTTAGTTACAAAGAATAGTCATGCCTCCATACTAGCAAAATGGGGTGGGGGGAGGTGGTTTATAATGATATGTAGAAGATCTCTATGATCCCAAGGTAAGGTTCGTATTGTATTTTGTAGTAGAATTGGGAACCAGAAAGTCAGGAAATTAATTCATTCTTATTATCTCTCTGGAGCCATGTAGTTTTTCTCATGTTTGCTTTGCCTGGTGTTCTGTTCATCTCTTTTTTCTGCTTACTCAATATGTGTTGGGCTCAACATGGCCACCATTTCCATCTGTCACTACATCATGGACTCTTAGCTTTCTCAACCACCATTAACTGACAATTTTCTCTGTGCTCTTTATTCATATTCTTTTGAGAGAATAAAAATGGCTGGAGCTCTCTATATTCATCCCTAATTCAGTCAGTTTTCAGTGGAAGGCAGGTCCACGTGATACAACAAGGCTGTTTAATCCTGCTATTTCAGTAGGGCTGTGGGTGAATGCAGTTTATGTTAAGGGGATACTATTAACAGGGAATGTTGAATGATTTGACATTGATTGTAGCTGAATTAGTATTTTTTAAACAAATCTGACTGGACACAATTCCATAGTATCTGGAAGAATATCCAAGAATAAACATTCAAGTTTATCAAGACTCCTTCACTTCTAGAGATGTGCCTTTTATTCTTCATTTAATACATATTTTTGCCAGGCACTGATGTAGGTCCTGGAAATACTGTGGTGGAGAAGACAGGAAAGGGATCTGCTTTCATGGAGCTTACATTATACTGTAAGTTATAGACAATACCTAGTAAACAAAAAAGTACTGAAAATAATATAAGAAAATATTAAGTGCTATGAAGGTGATAAAACTGTGATATGATAGAGAGTAAATGGGTTTTTAGACAGGGATTTTAGTGAATTCCTTTCTGAGGCAGTGGTTTTTTTAGCTAACATTTAAGCCATAAAGGAGCTGTGCACAATTCAAAGCATTTTATGTGTAATAACTCATCTCCCCTTCCCTCACATTTAGCTTGTGAAGTAATTATTCATGTTTTCTATAACAAATGAAGAAACAGAATCATGATGACTTAATCAAAATATGTAATTTGCCTTGGGTAATAAGCCAGTAAGTGGCAGAGCTAGGATTCAAACTATGATAGTATGACCACGGTATAGAGCCCACACCCATAAACACATCCCATATAGCCTTCTGGGTAATCAAACATGCCTCAGATTAAAAAACTGCCCAGAATATCAATTTCTTGGGTTACCTTTATCATTTGGTATTTTGTGATTTTCTATTTTCTAGTTTCCTTTCATTTCTGACAATTTAAACACTTATTTTAAGCAGAACTACTTTTAGCCTCTTATATTCAACAAATTTTGATATATAAAAATAACTTTATCATTGTAAGATAATACATAAATTTACTACTTTTTTCCCAATGGAATTAATTTTCTCACTCCACATGTATTAAAAGGTAGTTTATTTTACCTGGCTTTATAAAATGTTTCAAGCATATTGAAAGGAATAATCATAAACAAGGGCCCAGATTCCCACTACCTGGCTTTGCCAAATCTTATCATTTTTACCTTATTTGTCTTAAATTTTTTTAAAAAATATAATGAAGCATAGAAACAGTAAAGAAGCCTATATCTCTCTCTCTCTGATTTAATCTTTTCCCTCCTTCTAAAGGTTGACAATGTTTAGAATTTGGTATGTACTCTTTCCATGCATTTCTTTTATTGCTTACATTTACTACAGATATAAGCATGCATAAACAATAGATAGTACTCTCTGGGATGTTTTAGACTTTATAAAAACTTCATACTACATGTATTTTATGCAACTTGATTTTTTCCCTCTTTTTTGGGTCACCACTATTCTTCTGAGATTTACCTATGTTGATATCCACAGCTCTGGCTTAATTCAGTTTTACTGTTGCTTAAAAAAACAAAAACAAAAACAAAACCCCCCCAGAGTTTATTCTCTGTTCTCTTGCTGCTAGTCAATGTTACAATGAACATGCTTGTACTTTCATTCTTGTGTACAGGTGTGAAAATTTCTTTTGGCTACCACACACCTAGGAATGGAGTTGTTGGGTTATAGGACATGGCAGTCTTCATCATTAACAGATTTCAGAAATTTGCTTTTCAAATATTTTATAAACATTTTAATAATTTTATATTATAAAAAATGCATACTCATGAAAGAATACTTGGAAACATTGGAAAAGAAAAAAGACTAAAAATATGTGTGTTCTATGTAAAACCTTTTCCTCTATGCCTTTTATGTATAAAATTGTGACTATATACAATATACATTTTGGTCCTACTTTTTCATTATATAATAAATGTGTCCTTATGGTATTATAACTCCTAATAATATGTCTTTTTGAGCAACTATGTGACATTCCATGAGATGAACATACCACAGTTCGTAATCTACTTCCCATTGTTGCATACTTTTGTTGCTTCTAATTTATTACCACTCTAAATAACATTTGTGTAATATATGTAGTTTTAAGAAAGGGTTTCATGTTATTTTGAATTCTGTTTTCTTATCTTAATGCTACATTGTATACCTATTCTATGCCCACCACTGAAAGTTTGTTTCAAGCTACTCTGCAAGGTGAATTCACATAGGGTTATGTTTTTTTTTTTTTTTTCACCTTCTTAGATGGAAAGAATTTCATGCTAACACTTAGGATTAACTTAGATGTTGAATAATTTGAATAAAATGATAAAATATTTTCAGAAGATCCTTCTGAATAATTGCCACAGAAGCCTATCTGAATAGTGGCCACCTGTGCATTTTAATAGATTGATTTTGGATTCCAGAGAGCTGCTGACTATTGAAATGGCTGAAAGGAATCAGGAATGGTTCACTGCTTTTGTTTTTCTTCTAGGACTGTAGCTTCCACCATTTCCAAAGTTAGCATATTGTGGAGACCATGTGTGTATGTAGCAGACACGATTTCTAAACTTCTTCCTGTCCTTTGTCTTTTGTAGTTTTGAACAAGCTGTCATAATAAGGTCACAGTACAGGCTCAGCCTTATGTTAACAACTTTTGGAGTTAAAATAGAATCCCCCTGGGAAGGCTGCACAGCAGTGTTTGGCATATGAACAAAAAAATATCAAAGGAAAGACCGACACAGTTTTCCTGTGATGGGTATACACTCTGCAATCAAGACTCTGGAATATTAATTACAAGGTAGAAGGAGGCGAGCTTGAAAGGATACACAAAACGCAAATGTGAGTCTCTAATGCAGCTGAAACAAATTAATTTCCCCACTGGTTCCATTTATCTTATAATAAGCCTGAGCTCTGTAGATGCCTCAAGAAAGATTCCCTTCCTAGGCAATTCTTTGGATAAAATGATAAATAGACCTCAAGTGAGAGGATGCAGGACAGACTGGCAAACTTGGTGAATTCTGCACCCTCAGCTAAGACAGGAGGATATAAAGAAAACTGATAGAAGCAGCAAAACTTGGCCAGGAAGAGTTGGTGAGACTGAGGCCACAGCAGGAGGGATATAGAATGATGGAGGAAGCACAAGGAGTAACAAATAAGAGAATGAACTAGAGATATGGGTTTTGGTAAAGAAGTTTTGCCTATAAGGAATATAATATGCACTAGTTCACTGTATCATGTGGAGACTTGAAAATAAAAACACACAATTTCTGGGTTTGGCAGGTTCATCTCTCAAGCTTCAGAGTTTGACTGTTCTGATTGTGACTCTTCCTCCCCCACCCCCCCTGCTTTTATTTTAGTTTTTCTTTTTTTCAAATAAATATAAAGTTTACTTAGCATAGTGTTTAGAAAAATGTTATTTTAGCTTATTTCTTTCCAGTGTTCCAGCATTCATTATTTATGCACCACACCCAGTGCTCCATGCAATATGTGCCCTCCATAATACCCACCACCAGGCTCACCCAACCCCCCATCCCTCTCCCCTCCAAAACCCTCAGTTTGTTTTTCAGAGCCCATAGTCTCTCATGGTTCCTGTCCCCCTCCAATTTACCCCAACTCACCTCTCCTCTCCATCTCCCCATGTCCTCCTAGTTATTTCTTATGCTCCACAAATAAGTGAAACCATATGATAATTGACTCCCTCTGCTTGACTTATTTCACTCAGCATAATCTCTTCCAGTCCCATCCATGTTGATACAAAAGTTGGATATTCATCCTTTCCGATGGAGGCATAATACTCCATTGTATATATGGACCACATCTTCTTTATCCATTTGTCTATTGAAGGGCATCTTGGCTCTTTCCACAGTTTGATGACTGTGGCCATTGGTGCTATGAACATTGGGGTACAGATGGCCCTTCTTTTCACTATATCTGTATCCTTGGGCTAAACACCCAGTAGTGCAATTGTAGGGTCATAGGGTAGCTCTATTTTTAATTTCTTAAGGAATCTCCACACTGTTTCCCAAAGTGGCTGCACCAACTTGCATTCCCACCAACAGTGTAAGAGGGTTCCCCTTTCTCCACGTCCTCTCCAACACATGTTGTTTACTGTATTGTTAATTTTGGCCATTCTAACTGGTGTAAGGTGGTATCTCAATGTGGTTTTGGTTTGAATTTCCATGATGGCTAATGATGATGAACATTTTTTCATGTGTCTGTTAGCCATTTATGCAGTGCAAAGTCTTCTTTGGAGTGTCTGTTCATGTCTTCTGCCCATTTTCTGATGAGATTATCTGTTTTGTGTGTGTTGAGTTTGAGGAGTTCTTTTTTTTTTTTAATTTTTATTTTATTTATTTATTTATTTTTTGAGTTTGAGGAGTTCTTTATAGATCTTTGATATCAGCCCTTTGTCTGTAGTGTCATTTGTGAATATCTTCTCCCATTCCATGGGTTGCGTCTTTGTTTTATTGACTGTTTCCTTTGCTGTGCAGAAGCTTTTGATCTTGATGAGGTCCCAATAGTTCATTTACGCTTTTGTTTCCTTTGCCTTTGGAGACATCTTGAAAGAAGTTGCTGTGCCTGATGTCAAAGGGATTACTGCCCATGTTTTCCTCTAGGATTTTGATAGGTTTCTGCCTCACATTGAGGTCTTTTATCCATTTGGAGTTTATCTTTGTGTATGGTGTAAGAGAATGGTCGAGTTTCATCCTTCTACATGTAGCTGTCCAATTTTCCCAGCACCATTTATTGAAGAGACTGTCTTTTTTACACTGAATGGGACTCTTGACATTTCCATTTAGTACTTATGTTACTGAATTGTGGGACTTGGAATCGACCTCAGATATTCTGCCAAAGAGACATTAGACTTTTCTTCTATGTGTCCCAGGTGCAGCTTAAAAAATAACGAGTATAACAATGTTTCTTCTTTTTGTTTCCTCATCTGTAAAACAGGTCTAACAGTAGCAGTGAATGTAATTAGGAGTGTGTGCATGTTCAAGTACTGGAGTTGTACTGGGGATCAAATGGAATAATCCGTGAAGAATATTTGCATTGGGCTTACTACCCAGTAAGGACTCAACACTTGTTAGTCTTTGTGAACATTATTATCATTTACTAGGTGATAGATTATTTTAAAAAATCAGGAAATAATTTTAAACAAAATATATAATGTGTGTATGTGTGTGGTGGGGGAGGGGGGCCTCATTTAGCACCTACTGCAGTATTCCACATCCTCTTCTTATCCTAGGCTTACTTCCAGCGTAGACATGCTCATTAATCTCAGATGTTGGTGATGAAACACAACCCCAGATCCTAAAATAAGAGATTTTTAATTGGAAGGCATATCAGTGGTCATTTCCTGAGGAGAAAAAACTCTAATGCTTTTATTTTAAAACCATCAGTGATTTGGATGCCTTTAAAAGACAGTCTGTTCAATTTAATAGTAGGTATAATTGTTAAGAAGTTCTTCCTTATATTGAAATGAAATCTGGCTCCCAGAAAATTATACTCATTGCTCTTTTGTGTTGTTCCTTGGGGCATATAGGGAAAAAAATGTCTAATTTCTCTTTGGTGTAATATATAAGGTCCATTATAATGTTCTACACAAGCCTGCCTTCTCCTTTGGGACTCCAACCACAGCTCATATGCTATTGTATTGAACCCTCTCAGTCTCTCAGACACTCTTTTTTAGAATGCATTCTAGCATTCTGAAATCTCATTCATTTTAATACCCCAAACTATATTTACATATATTCTGATTAACTCAGGGTAAAATGGGATAATCTTGTTCTGGTACTTTATACCTGGTAGTGTAGATAAAGTAGAATGATTTTGGGCAACCTCCACATTTTAAAGATGAATTAAATAGACAACACATTTAATAACATATTCCCTTTTAGTGTATATAAATTTACACATAGATTGTTCATCCTTATTTATCTCATAGAAAACTAAATCCTCAAGAAGTTTTATATGTTCTGCTATATTTTTGGATTTGTGCCCTAGATTTATTTACTGATGCTAAATGCTAGTTGCATCCAGCCCATAATTACATTTGATGAAATCTTTTTTGATTCCTAAATCTAGCATTCAGTGTATTAGCTTTCTCTCTAGTTTCATGTTACCCACCAATTTGATTTCCATTCTCTTAAACATTGGTTTGGATTTGAAAGGATGCCATATTTGTTTAAATATTCTATTAATGTTTAAAGGCTTCCAGAAGAATATTGACTGAAAAAAAAGCTAAGGTTGGATTAAATGATAGCTTTGGACTGGAAACACAAGGAATTTTTATTGACTCTGCATGAATAAAAGGGTGACTAAGGGAGAGGTACTAATATTTTTTGAATATATACATTTTGTGCCATAACTTATGCTAAGCACCATATGTACATGAACTCCTAGAAGCCCTCCTACAGTTTAATGAGGTAAGGATTAAGTTATATCATTTTCCTTTTGCAGATGAGGATAGTGAGACTCAAGAGTGTTGTTAGATATTTAGCATAACATTACATGAAGACTAAGTGATGGTGCTGGATTTTGAGGCTAGATCTGCCAGCCTTTTTTCTCTTAATGAAGTTGAGGTCCAGAATAAACACAATGGAAGGACTAGCTATCTCCCAGTCACACTGCTGGACAGAAGACAGATGTTAGTTTAAGGTAATTATTATTATTATTTTTTCTGTTTTGAGGCATAGGAGGAAAAGGCTCCAGAGAGTTGAAATAAGTACCGTTTCTGGCTGGTTTTTAATGAATAACTAAGAAGTTAGAGTTAGGAAAATTAGCTGAGCAGAGACGAGCTTTAATTTCCCACTTAATTAGGTGAAAATACCCCAGTTAGGGGAAGAATTGCTCCACTTGGACTTAGCTTTGGGGAAGCAAAGTGAGATTTGTCTTTCAATTCCCAAACAAGAGATTTGTGGCAGCTTTATTTTCAGAGCAGAAAAATATAGCTGAGGCAGGGGACTTGTGCAGTTCACAGCACATGTGAACTGCCTTGTATTTTTCCCATCAGGTGAGGATAACAAGATCAGATGCCAGAGAAGAAACCCTTCTAGCCTTCCCTGGAAGAGTTGCTTCAGGGCAATGTTAGCACTGCAGAGAGAGATCCATCAGGTACAAGTGACCTCACACAAATCAGACACAGGGACACTTTATGTTGTTAGTCCTGGCTCAACTCCAGACAATATAATAAGAATGAGTTCCTCTTTGGGATATGAATACTTTATCAATGCACCAATGTCTCGGAAACTATTAGTATGGTGGAAAGGAAGTACTCGAGTCTTGATGTCAGAGTGTGTACAAATATCAGCCCTACCTGGGGCTAGTTGAGTAGTCCTTGGATGCATTTCTTAAACTTGGCCAGCATCTCAGTTGCAATAATGGTATGATAATAATTATGTCAATAGGCTGCTGTGAGGATTAAACTGCATGCTCTTCATGAAGTAGATAGCCTAGAGCCAACCACGTAGTTGATATTGAATACATTTTCATTTTGATTTATTGGTAAATAGCTTAGTGCCCATCACAAAGCATGTACCAAGAATTTGTCATGTTCCAGACACTCTATGCTGAAGACAGAAATGTTTTTAAACGTTTAGTTACAAATTTAATAACCAATTTAAAAGCATCCCAAAGATTACAAAAATTAAGAAAGAACAATCTTGGCTCACATGTTGTAATGATGTGGGGATTTACAATAAAGCCTTTGGAGATAGATTATTGGAGTTTTAATTCTGGATTTTCCAGTTGCTAGCTGTGTGATCTTGAATAAATTATTGAACCTCTGAACATCAGTTTACTCATCTGTAAAATGAGAATGATGATAATAACTACCCATTGGATTGCTCTGAGGACTGAACAATATAGGTAAAATGTTTAACACAGAAGACCTTAAGTAAATACTCAGGAGATACTAGCGAAAACTGCTACAAAAATCTTTTTACATGTATGTCTTCTTTGTTATACTGTAGATTTCTTGAAGCCTGGGCTATTTTGTACACCTTTGTGCTTCCTAAAATTATGGGGTTTATTAATAATGTTGAATATTGGGAATTGGCATGTATATATTTCATTTCTCTCCAACTATGAATTCACCATTTGAAAAAGTATAGAATAAGTTATACCTTAGTATTTGTTATGTTTATTCTGAAGCTTTAGTTACAATATAGGTGAATTGTATGTCAAAAAAAAAAAAAAAAAAACAACCCACAAAATAAATACATAAAAGTCCCAGCACTCACCCTTCTCTGATCCACCCCAGTGGGTTGCGGTGGGGTATGAGTGCCTCAATTACAACTAGGTAATGTCAGAAAATTATCCAACCTGAATAGCAGAGAGAAAATAGGTTGCCAGTAGATAGGTAGATAGATAGATAGATAGATAGATAAAATAAACAAAATAAATAATGAATGAATTAATGAATGAATAAATAAATAAATAAATAAATAACGGAGGTTAGTCTACCCTATCAAAGTCCTCTGGCTAGAGAGAGCAGACAGCTTTCAGGGGGCATTTTTGTTTATGTTTGCTGGTATTTCCACATTTGCTGTCTCATGTACCACCCAGTGTGGGATATAGTAAATAAAATGAAACTGAGAGAATTCACCAATGTGTCGTTTCTCAGGTTCAAATGCATA
>ML105594.1:20246-76663 GCA_003697995.1 Taxidea taxus jeffersonii | reverse complement strand
ACTTTGATGCCTTTGTTAAGAATCACTTAATTATACTTGTGAGGGCTTATTTCTGGACTTCATTCTATTTCTCTAATGTAGTTATCTATATTATGTCAACTCCATACCATTCTGATGATTGTACTTTTATAGTAAGTCTTGAAATCAAGCAATGTGTGTTCTTTAACTTCATTTTCTTTTTCAGGATTGTTTTATTTTAGATTGTTTGCATTTCTGTATGTATTTTAAAAAGTCTCAGTTTCAGCAAAAATATCTGCTAGGATTTTGTTAGAGACAGTGTTGATTCTAGCTAGCTCTTTTGAGGGATTTTTTCATGAAGGTTAATTCCAGCAGCTCTGTGTTTGGTCTGAGATGTTTTTCTAAGGTACCTGCCCTATACTGACCTCTGTTCAAGGCATACAACATGCTGATTAATAGTTGTGCTTTGTAGTTGTGGACCTCGGAATTTCAGGTTCAGGTATATCAGTTTTCAGCCTTATTTATTGGTAATAGTTGGCTAGATGGTTTGTATCTGGTCTCAGTGAGACCTTTGGAGAGCTCTGCTGTTGACATCAGTGATGTAGCAGAAGAGTCTCGTTGACCAGCAGGCTATAAAAAAATCCCAGCTGAGCTTCCATTTCAGACTTCCTGGTTCTGAGGTATTCAGTACTCATTTTGGTGGTTTCTGATCCAAGAGAGAAAGTATGTTTACTTGTAAACCTTACTGAGAGAAGACAGTTGGAGTTTGCCCTTCGCTTCTCTACAGTGCTTAATGTGTCTTAAAGCCCCTTCAAGTGTTGTTATGTCACATTCTTTTCTTGCAATATACCGTAGTAGATAGGTAAGCTTTGTCATTTTGAGTCCTATAAGTCTTCTTTAACAACCAAACCCTAACTGCCTCTGGTGGTGCAGAGAAAATTGATGTTTTAACAATATTAAGTCTTTCAATCCATTAACATAGTTTATCTCTTCATTTATTTAAGTCTTCTTTAATATTTTTCCATTTTTTATAGTATTCATTGTAGAGATCTTGCATATTAATTAAAATTCCTAAATATGTTGTGGGTTTTGTTGCTATTTTGAACATTACTGCTTTGTAAATTTATTTCTGAATTTTGATCACAGTTTACAGAAATATAATTTACTGACTTGCTATTAAATTTTTATATTGATCTGGTATCCTACAATCATGTTAAATTTAATTATGATGATTTTATAGACTCTTCACAATTTTTTACATAAATAATCATGTTATCTTAGAATAGAAGAGAAGAAGTTTTACTTTTTTCTTTGGAAATTGTTATGCCTGTTTCTTTTTTCTGTCTTCTTGGATTGCTGCGACCTCCACTACAATGTTGAAAAGAAGGGGTAAGAGGAGGCATTCTTTTTTTTTTTTTTTTAAGAGGAGGCATTCTTAATGTGTTCCTGATTTTAGGGAAAATACTCATTAATTTATCAGTACAGAAGGTAGTTAAAGGTTTTGCATAGATGCCTCTTATTGAGTTGAGATAATTCCCTTCTATTCCTAGCTTTCTCAGGTTTTTATTGTTCGTATTGAATTTTTTTTCATATTGAATTTTATACACTTCTTTTTCTGTAATTATTGAAAGGATCATAAAATTGTTCTCCTTAACTTATTAATGTGATTTGCATTGATTAATTTCTAAGTATTTAATCTTGCATTCCTGGCATAAAACCCTCCAGTTCTTGGAAATGATCTTCTTATAGACAACTGACAATTATACTGAAAAAGGTAAAGAAGTGTATACATATTTTTTTAAATTATTTTTTCAGGAAATGTGGCATCTAAGCTAATGACCTGGTTGGAAGGCAGGAATCTAAGTGTTCACAGGCTGGAAAGTTAGATATAGTGAATTGTAGCAAAGCTTGAAAATGCTTTAGAACTCAACCATGCCAATGGAGTATTGACTTGGAAAACAATGACTAAGCATGGGCATGTGATCGAAGAGAAGTGTAAAGTTTCCATCATATTGTACCAATGGGCAGTTGCTCTGCCGGGGCTTCCCAGAGAAATGGACAAAAATCTGTTAAATTGTGCCCTGCTAATGCTGAAAATTGATAGGAGAAGGCAAAGGAGTAGTAGCTTGTTCATATCCCAGTTCAAATTTTCTTTGACATCTTTAGTAGGACATCTTTAGTCCTCCCTTGGACTTTTACAACCCTGATATTCTTTTCAATCCCTGGAAGTTCTCAAGAAAGAAACTACACTTTCTGCAAACAAGGAAGTGATGTAATATAATGGTCATAAGCAGGGACTCAGAACTATACTGTCTGAGTTCAAATCCTAAGTCTGCCACTCACCAGTTGTCCCATTTTGACATTTCTACACTCTGTGGTTCAGTCCTTGATGATGATAATTATGGTTATGACTGCTCAAACAGGACTCACTCTACAGAGTTCCTTGGAGGACTTCATGCATAATACGATAACCACAGTGCCCAGCATGTACAAGTATTCAATAAATATTTGCTATGATTAGGAAAATATGTAACTAGTATGTAAATACCACATTGTGGGGATTTTTGTATGTTTTTTTCACTAGTGGTTCTGCAATGCCTAAAATAGCGCCTGAGACGTAGTGGCATCCTGTGAAAAATACAGTGAATGAATGAATGTGACATTATTTGCCTCTAAAACTGACGAGTTGCACATTATTGGTTAGAATTAGTCCCATAATCTAGCAATTTAATGGCTTGGCCTTGCTCAGGCAACAGCCTACTGAACTGGACAGATAGTTGGGATGAATGCCAGTTCCCGCCCTCCTGCAGGCATTTTCCGACCTACAAATGTCAGGCTTTGGTTCAGCGCGATTGCGCGTAGAGTAGCCATATAAATTGTAATACAAACCAAACACTTTTGAGAATGAAGGGGGTGCCGTTAATGACACCAGAATAACAGGCCTAAGGTGGGGCTGACTGGGACAAACCAGGACACATGGTCACCCTAATTCAGTACTGTCACGACAACAGGCTGGATTAAGAATTGGGGGAATTCCCAAAAGCAGCTGTCTCTTGAGTGCACAGCAGTCCTGAGAAGGCGGTCTCTTACTTGGGATTTTTAGTGCAAAATAGCGTGAGCCAAGTAGTGATAAGAGAAGTTCAAAGAGGCAAACTAGAATCGTTGAGTCACCTAAAAGTGGAACACTCTTGCAGAGAGCATGAAGGCATGACCGGGCCTCCGCAGCTCATGCTGCGTCTAGAGACACCTGGGCTGTTCTAGTCTCAAGTTCACTTCAGATTTTTCCCATGACTTCAGCTCTCTGATGACTGGGGTTCTTTCCTGTTCCTATGTACTTCCCTGATACTCTGTACAAAAAACTGTCATTACTTGAGAGGAACTGGCTAGATCTATGTTCCTTGTAATCTGCAAAAGTCTAACTCACATACAAATAATAGTTGCTTGTATTTTTTTCCAACATCACCTCCCTCTGTCAGTGCTTTGCTGTCCTTTGGTGTGAGCCCATCCCCTGTTTTAGCCCAGAATACGGAGATACTCTCTAACCCCTTGTCCACGTGAAATTAATGCAGGCTCGTGGATTAATTGAGAAATCATTCATTAATAATTAATATTATCTGTATTATATTCAACTATGGGCTAAATGAATTTTGGGCCTTGCCTGGGAGTCTTACCAACATTTAAAATGTTTCCCTGAGAAAAAAAGCATTTCAAATTCCAACCAAGAGGGCCGAGGTGTTATTTTAGAAACTAAAATCAAGGACAGATGGCTTGATAAGTATGAGTGCATTTATGAGGACAATGGGGCAGAATATTTTAAACCGGGACTCTCCTGGAAAGGCAGAGCTAAATGGGAACCACAAATATCAGAGGTGCAGGGCTGGGTTCCAAGTCATCATAATTGGGGTATTATGGTAGAAGATATAATTAAAGACTAACTAAACTACAGTAATGTCAAACGGACCAGAAAAGAAAAAACGCATGTGTCGGTGTTAAGAGGTGGTTAAAGGAGAGCAGAACTCTCCAGAAAGAGGTGGGAGTCTGGAGGGAGGGTAGAGAGCTGTATGTCTTGGGAGAATCGGTAATGAAGAGTAATAGCACCTTTTACCTCCTGATATGTTTTTAGCACTAATAGCCAGGTCACCAGGAACTCCTCTGTTTTGGAGACCTCAGTGATTTCCCTCCATATTCTTTCCTTCCATAGTTATCAGAGAAGGATTAAATCAGCTATAGTTAATTGCTGAAGCCTGAAACTACTTCAGTAGGGGGAAAATATAAATATTCTGACATAAAATGAATATTTATGTACATATCAATGATATGCTCTTTTGCAGTAAAATGAGATTCATCTCACATCAGCAAATGTGAGCCATTAATAAGAGGGGCTTCTCTGTTTTGCAAAGCAGGATGGTGAAAGGCCAGATCAAAGTCACTGAGAACCCAATGGCAGAGTAGGTTGGGGTCCAGGTTTAACAGAGCTCTGAAAAGGGAGGTATGAGGAGAACATTTCCTAACTTCAGGACACAGTGACCTGTCCTTCATTATTTGGTCTCCTAGCAGAATTTGTGTGGAGAGGAATTTTAGTCTAAGTCTGCAGTATATTTATGCACATGCCTAGGAAGTTTGCTGATGAACCATATGATGCCTCTCACCATAAACTCACGTGACTTAATGACTTTTCTGTTTGAACTCAACTAACTTTTTTATATAGGAGTGTCATTTCAGAGTTTCAGTAGTAGTCCACTTCATATCATCTTTGTATGTGCTTCCCTTACTTGTTCTGTCAGCAAAAATTAACTAAAATAAAAAAGTACAATTTTCGCTCTAACATCCTCTTTGATGTTCTGATTAAAACCACATCTATTAGTCCCTAAGACACTTTAATGAATCTGCCACGTTCACATGCTTATTTAGAAAAAGAAAGCATCATCCACTCTTTGAAATTTCAATCTGTATCTGCTTTAAAGACTCCTATCTATTCCATCCTAATCATCTAAATAGATGTGAAACTTAAAATATTTAAAAAGCTTCTTTTTCTCAATAGCCTTTTGACAGAGTTGGCAGTCCAGCTGAGGTCCAATGCAGCAAAATGTTCAATTTTAAATTAGAGGTAATTAGAACAATTACACCCATTACAGTAGGGACAAACTGAGAACATGTTAGAATCATAAGAAGTTTATGTGGAGGCCGCTTTTAGGCAAACAGGCTTGGGCATGGAATGTTGAAAAGGCCCATCAGGTGACCCACCTCAAAATATCCATAGGCCCTAATAGACCAATGGGCTACTTACAACCAGACAATTACCAAAAAGGTGAAAATTCCGTACATTGCCATACCTCCTTCACTTGCCCTCTTTAAAAATGGCCCCTACCCACAGCCTCTTAGCAGACAGCCTCTCTCCTCTGCCTTCACATGCTGCTCCCTTGCCATGTATTCAGTAAACTTCTAGCTCCTTTGTTCTGCCTCAGGTGAATTCTTTTATTTTTTTAATTTAAATTCAACTGGCCAACATATAGCACATCATTAGTTTTTGGTGTAGCATTCAATGATTCATTAGTTGCATGTAAAACCCAGTGCTCATCACATCACGTGCCCTCCTTAGTGCCCATCACTCAGTTATCCATCCCCGCATCTACTTCCCTTTCCACAGTTTGTTTCCCGGTATCAAGAGTCTCTCATAGTTTATCTCCCTCTCTGATTTCTTCTCATTCAGTTTTCCCTCCCTTCCTTTATGATCCTCTGCACTATTTCTTATATTCCACATATAAGTGAAACCATATAATAATTATCTTTCTCTGATTGAAACCATATAATAATTATCTTTCTCTCATTGACTTATTTCACTTAGCATAATCCCCTCCAGTTCCATCCATGTCAATGTAAATGGTGGGTATTCATAATTTCTGTTGGCTGAGTAATATTCCATTGTATATATGTACCACATCTTCTCTATCCATTCGTCTGTTGAAGGGCATCTCAGCTCTTTCTATAGTTTGGCCATTGCGGACATTGTTGCCATGAACATTGGGGTACAGGTGCCCCTGCTTTTCACTACATCTGTATCTTTGGGGTAAATTACCCAGTAATGCAATTGTTGGATTGTAGGGTAGCTCTGTTTTTAACATCCTGGGGAAACTTCACACTGTTTCCTAAAGTGGCTGTACCAGCTTGCATTCCCACCAACAGTGTAAGAGGGTTTCCCTTTCTCCGCATCCTCTCCAACATCTGTTGTTTCCTGCCTTGTTAGTTTTAGCCATTCTGACTGGTATAAGGTGGTATCTCATTGTGGTTTTGATTTGTATTTCCCTGATGACAGTGATGTGGAGCATTTTTTCAGTTGCTATTGGCCTCAGGTAAATTTTTGTCACTGCCTGCACCTCTGGCTTCCCCCACATCATTGTCCCACATTTGGGGGCCCCGTCTGATCAAGAGACACCCCATTTAGGCACCACAGTTTACTTATCACTTAAATAGAATACAATAATGTCCTTATATATATTCCTTTGAGTCATTGTGTTCTGGTTTTCTTTCCCTTTGTTAAGTAGATTTAAGGGAGAATCGAATCAAACCTTACTTCATTCAGCATTAAAAGTTAGGTGGACTTTTTATTTTATTTTTTTTAAGATTTCATTTATTTATTGTACAGACAGAAATCACAAGTAGGCAGAGAGGTGACAGAGAGAGAGGAGGGGAAGCAGGCTCCCTGCTGAGCAAAGAGCCCGATGTGGGGCTCGAGCCCAGGACCCTGAGATCATGACCTGAGCCGAAGGCAGAGGCTTTAACCCACTGAGCCACTCAGGTGCCCCTAGGTGGACTTTTTAAAAGACCTTGAGCAATTTTATATTTTTTCAAACAAGTTTTTTCTACCATATGTGTGATATAATATAAAGTATATTTATATGTTCGCAATGTGTGTTACAGGGGTTTTTTGAAACTTAGAGTAAGTTTAATTTAATGGTAAGACTCTGATATAAGCATAATATCCAATAACTTCAGTCCAATTTTTGAAGGAAATAGTTTCGCCTCCAACTCCTCAATATTTATGGCCATTTTATAAATACATAAATTTTTTTTCTTAACCTGGCCGTGACTCCATTACCCGCAAATAAATCCCTTTTGCAGTTAATTAACTTTAATTCATTGGTAAAGCCTAGTGCAAAATAAATTTAGACAAACACATTTTCCTATGCTTCCATGTGCACAATGGGTTAATAGTAGATATAAATCAACTGTGCTATAAGTTTTTAAAAAGCTAAGGTGTAATGTGATAAAAGAAGAAATCAGTATTTTGATCTTCAGCTAAGGTGTTCCCTTGAGCACAACCCTTAGACCTTAGACCATCCTTAGACCTTACCTTAGACCTTACCTTAGACCATCAGAAGTGATAAGTGCCTTTTGTATGCTAATAAGATGACAGATGGCTGGAGGACCCAGAATGGCCACAGGATGGGGGCTGATGTCAGGGGAACAACCATGTGATTAGAGAGTTGGAAGTTTTAGCTGCTTCCCTCTTCCCTGAGAGAGAAGAGGGTGTGGAGATCAACGTAATCAATGGCCAATGATTTAACCAATTATTCCTAGGTAATGAAGCCTCCATAAAACCCATATACCAAGAGGTGTTGGGTAGGTGGGGCACCCGGAGAGGGCGTGGAAGTTCAGTGACCCCAATCTCCCTACCTTGCCCTATGCATCTGTCACCAGCACATCATTAAGGAGCACACACGAGTTGCGTCTTTGCACAACGTCAGCTCTATTCAATCCTAAAGCGAAGTAGAGTCTCAACTATAAAGCAGGTTCCGCATTCCAAACTCAATGACGCTTCACCATGTGATTGAACTTGGCTGCTTACACAGCACACAGAACAGGACTGAAGGCAAACCACACAATGAACACACGAACAGAAGGGGTAGGAAGTTACGAACCAAAGGCGAAGTCAGTCTGGGGGGCGCAGTTGAGATAAGGCCTCTGTCCGGTTGGGGTCCGCTCTCGGCACTTACTGCTTCTGACGTCCAAGTGCAAAGGATCTCGGTTCTGTTCGGAGACCCCCCGGCTGAGTGTTTGGCGGCAGCTGCCTGTTGTAAGTGGTGGGACATAGAGGGGTCAGGTCTAGAGTCTGCTGCCCGAATCCTCCCCCTTTTTCAAGGGATTTAATCGGTTTTGTGTCCCCGCCCACCTCCTCTGCTTCTGCTCCTTATCAGTTCTGGGGTGTCAGCTGATGCTGTTCCCCATGAGTGACATCACTTAGCTGCTTATGTGATTGCTTGACGGGAGAGACTTCATTTTGCTCTCCACATTATCTCTTTTATCTGGCATTTCTGAGTTGTATGCCTATATAATACACGGGTAATAGTGATGGGAGGGAGCAGAACAGAGCACAGGCTGACCCCCTGCAACCCCGCCCTCCACTCCTGGGTGGGATTCCTGTGATACTCATCCAGGAATCTCCCAACTGTCTTCATGTTAATGTCTTGCTAGAGGGAAAAAAACAACCTTAAGTTGACAATGGCTAGGCCTGCAGTATCCTGTGAGTCTTTAACATATGAAAATCCTTTTGAATACCTTCCTTTCTCCTTACCTCCCCCAACTCCAATATATAGCCAGCCATTCCTCACAACCCCAGTGCAGCAGCTCTTCCTGCCCAGGGTTATGTCCCCCTGTGCTTTAATAAAACCATCATTTTTCACTGAAGGCGTCTCAAGAATTCTTTCTTGATGGTTGGCTCTGGGCTTCACACCACCAAGCCTAGCCTATACTCCAAAACTGAATCAGTATGTAAGGTACTTTCCTGATTTCTTGAGCCACCCTAGCCAACTACTGAACCTGAGGAGAGAGCACAGGTGAAAACCTTGATTTGCAATTGTTTTCTGAAATGGTGGAGGGCAGTCTTGTGGGTCTGAGACCTCACCCTGTGGGACCCGAAGCTACTCCAGATAGTTAGTGGCAGAATTGTGTTCCATTGTAGGATACCTGTCTAGTATTGGCAGCAGAGAATTGGAAAACTGGTTGGTGTGAGAAAAAGTCCACACAGTTCTTGGTGACCGGAAATGAAGTATTGAGAATGACTGGTGAGTGGAGTGTGTTGAGGAAAATAGAATTCACAAGGCAATGCTGGCTTGGCTTTAGGTATTTCTTTGCAGATATTTGGGATGAATGCAGATATTGCGTATGGCTGCTTGTCACAAAATAAGAATTTCCACCCATGATGTAAGGAGCAAGCATAACCACTAACTCTCAAAGTGGTTCAGTTTTTCACTAAAAATGTGTTTCACGATCATCATGTAGTTTTGAAATGTCGTTGCCCAGAATGAATTCTTGAGATGTCTTTGGTGCAGGAAGGTGAGTTTATTATTAAAGCACAGGAACAGGACCCCTGGGCAGAAAGAGCTGCTTCATTGGGGTTGTGAGGAAGGGCAGATATATACTGGGGAGTTGGAGGAGGTAAGGAGAAAGAGAAGTCTGCAAAAGAACTTTCAGATACTAAAGGAGACTCCCAGGCTACTGGAGGCCTTGGCGGTTGTCAAGCTCAGATTGTTTGTCCCTCTGGCAAAACCTTTACATTAAGACAGTTGGTTGCTTCCTGGAGGAATGTTACAGTCTTCATATCACAAGTCCTTGTCAATGGGCTGCAGGTCCTAAAGAAATTTGATTTTATTTATATTGCCTTTTGCCTCTCTTTCCCACATCCATGGAGGAGAGGGTGAGTTTAGGGCTCCAGGAAATTGAGTTATGGGTCCCTGGAAGTTAGGCTATTGATGAGAATGCTGTTTCCTTATTAATCACTAAGACATCGGTCCACGGCAAGAGACTCCTGTCCTGCAGGACTGTGATCTCTATCAGTTAACCATTTGTTTTTCTCTTCCCTTAGTTTTTGGGCAGCCTGGAGTGCCTGAGGAATGTCATGTGAACCCCACCCAGGAGTGGGGTGGGGGGAGGTTGCAGGGTGTCGCCTTGTGCTTTGTCCTCCGCTCGCTTTCTGCTCCCTCAGTCAGAAATCCACAGTGATATGGCTGACTTTTTTTTAACAAATGAAAAGTAAAGTATTGTGTAATTAAAAATACGAAATCCATACATAGTTAGAGGTGCACCAAATTTGCCTTTTGGCCGAAGTTGATTCAAAAATAAGTCTGACATTTTATTAAAAATGCTTACCATTTTATTACAATTTTATTACTAAAATCTTTACTAGATCTATTTTAATTTAATTTTTAAAAATGTTTTATTAACATAAAATGTATTATTAGCCCCAGGGGTACAGGTCTGTGAATTGCCAGGTTTACACACTTCATAGCACTCACTATAGCGCATACCTTCCCCAATGTCCATCACCCAATACTAGATCTGTTTTTAAAGCTTGACATTAAAATCCAGGATTTATAACTCTTCAGCACTGTTAGCTATTGACTTTTCTTAAGTTCATGATACCAAGCATTTTTTTTTTAATCTATTTGAGAGAGAGAGAGAGAGAGAATGAGACAGAGGAGGTTAGAGGGGGAAGCAGACTCCCCACTGATCAGGGAGCCTGATACGGGACTCAATCCCGGGACCCCAGGATCATGACTTGAGCTGAAGACAGTTGCTTTACCAACTGAGTCACCCAGGCGCCCCATGATACCAAGCATTTTGCACTACTAAATACTATTATGCATGGGGCAAAATCTGTTTCAAGTACTTCTTCCAGAATAAACTCCTTCTGGGTTGTGATATTTCCACCAGGTAATTAAGCTTTTCTTCCTCTCTAATGATCCCTGACCTAACAAACGGTAACTCCTCTTCAAAGCCCGGACTCAGATTTGGTCAGAGCTGTTGCTGCTATTCCAAGCGACCCAGTTCTACACACAGAAGTTTTGTATGTTGCTGGGAGCACCTCTTTCTTAATATTTCAGAAGCAGGCTTATGGTTGCTTTATTTATATATTTTCATTCAAATATATTTTTAGTTATGTCCTGCTTTACATTATCTCTTGAGAAAACTTGCCCTTAAACCTTAGAAATGTAACAACGGAGCAACATGATGGCCTTTCTTATCTAACAAAATTTTGTTTGAATTCTGCCTGCATCCCAGTTTTTACCTTTACACTGTGATCTTGGTATCTTCTGATAGAGTGATAGGAGAATGTTTTTTTTAATAGCATTAAATATCATTTAAGAGATGGTTACAATCTCAAGGCACAGAGTTTGCCTGATCTAGTTTATGAACAATATTCTGGGCAAACAACCAATGGTTATTAAGTAAGACCTGATATGTTGCTGTTTTTATCTGCAACATAAAATATTCAGGCTTTTCTTCTTCCTTCCTTCCTTTGTTCTTAAAGTTTTATTTATTTATTTGTCAGAGAGAGAGAGAGCACAAGTGCCCGAGAGCAGGAGCATACAAGCAGGGTGAGCAGCAAGTGGAGGGAGAAGCAGACGCCAGCGAGTTAGATGTGGGACTTGATCCCAAGACCCCTGCGACCATGACCCCAGCCAGAGGCAGACACTTGACTGAGCCACCCAGGCATCCCAAGGCTTTCTTTTATTCAAGCCTATTTTATTTTTTTTCAAATTTTAAAAAAGTTTTTATTTATTTATTTGACAGACAGATCACAAGTAGGCAGAGAGGCAGGCAGAGAGAGAGAGAGGGAAGCAGGCTCCCTGCTGAGCAGAGAGCCAGATTTGGGGCTCCATCCTAGGACCCTGGGATCATGACCTGAGCTGAAGGCAGAGGCTTTAACCCACTGAGCCACCCAGGCGCCCCTCAATTTATTTTTTTAAAGATTTTATTTATTTATTTGTCAGAGAGAGAGAGAGAGAGCATACACAAGCAGGCAGAGTGGCAGGCAGAAGCACAGAGAGAAGCAGGCTCCCCACTGAGCAAGGAGCCCGGTGCGGGACTTGATCCCAGGATCCTAGGATCATGGGGCAAAGGCAGTGGCTCAACCGACTGAACTGCTCAGGCATCCCCAAGCAGGTTTTAATATGTGATAGCTATTTCTTCATCTGATTTAAGTGGCAATTCCAAAATCTCTTGATTTTTGCCTTTTACTCAAAAAGAATGATAAAATGATAAAAGTAGCCCCCAATTTTTCTATAAACAGCTAATAATTTTGTTATATTATGCTTCATTATAATTATAATTAATTTTTGAACCACAAAGAGTATGAACAAAACATCTTTTTAGGTAATTTCAAAATCCCTCACAACTTTTGTCACATTGTCAGTGACATTATAATTTTTTTTTTAAAATTTTTTTTGACAGACAGAGATCACAAGTAGGCAGAGCAGCAGGAACAGAGAGAGGGGGAAGCAGGCTCCCCACTGAGCAGAGAGCTCGATGTGAGGCTCGATCCCAGGACCCTGGAATCACAACCTGAGCCGAAGGCAGAGGCCTTAACCCACTGAGCCACCCAGGTGCCCCTACATTACAATTTTAAAAATCACTCTCCAATTATGAAATATTGTTTAGGGAGTATCTGGGTAGCTCAGTGGGTTAAAAGTTGGACTCTGATTTTAGCTCAGGTCATTATCTCAGGGCCTTGAGACTGGGCACTCCCTGTTGGCTCTGTAGAGAGTGTGGAGCCCTCCCCTTTCGCCCCTCCTGCCTACTCACTTGTCACACACACATACTCTCATGGCTCTTGCTCTCAAAAAAAAAAGAAAAGAAAAAAAGAAACATTGTTTAGTACAATTTACTATACTGTTAGTAGGTGTGATTGGGAGAATTCAAAGGTGACCCCCAAGATTCCTGCTCCTTGACATATGCACCCTGTATGATTCCTAGGATTATGACTATGATGATATTATGTTAAATGGTAAAATGGATTTTGTACATGTAATTAAGGTCCCAAATCAGTTGATCTTAAGATATAGAAATTATCCGTGGGGGTCTAGTTGATGAGGGAACAGAAGGGTAGCTGAGGCCAAAGTAGAAGCTGGCACCCTACCCCCACCCTGTGACCTGTGTGACATTCCTCAGGCACACCTGGCTGCCCTAAAGGAAGAACAAATGGTCCTTGCAGGACAGGGGCCTCCCTCAGTTTACAAATGTCCTAGTGATTTATAATAGGCTAACTTCCAGAAGACTCCCAACTATCTTCATGTTGGTACCTCATTAGAGGAAAAAAAAAAAAAAAAAAACCACACAGCTTGGCTTGATAATAACAAGGGCTCCAGTGTCCTGAAAGTCTTCTTTACCATACGTCAGCCCTTCTTCACACCCCCTTTGTCCTCACCTCCCCAACTCCTGAGTATATAATCAGCCACTTCTTGGGATCATGGGGCAGCAGCTCTTTCTGCCCACGGGTCCTGTCTCATGCTTTAATAAAATCACCTTTGTGCACCAGAGACGTCTTAACAATTCCTTCTTGGTTGTCGGCTCTGGACCTCACTTAAATTCTAAAACTTCATCATAGTCAATCACAAGTGTCCTTTCAATCTAGATCTAGAAGTCAGAGATAAAAAGGGTCAGAGATTTAAAGAAGGTCAGAAGGATTCAGTGTGCTATTGCCAGCTCGATGCTAATACGGGTCAGTGAGAGCCATTCCAGTGGTGTGGCAGGCGCAGGATGTAGTCGCACCAAGTGGAAGATGGAGTAGGGAGTGGAGTAAAGCCAGAGGGTATCTAGATGGCTGTTGAGAAAATCACCTTCTTCTCTGTATTGCGTGTTCCTCCTGAGCAGAGACCTTGCCTGATTCCTCATAAGCTCGGTATGCAGTTCAGGCCCTAGCACAAAGAAGCCCTTAGCGCCAGGTCCCAGGAAAGCTGCTTTCCTGCACCTGATATTTCCTTCCAGGGAGGAAGATACCAATTATTGCAGCACTCCTAGCCTTTGTCCTCTTAAAAGCTCTATCCCTTGGGAGGGGAGAGGGGTTGGAAGGAGAGCCTGGGCTGCCCTTTAGGCCCTCTTCTCTCTCTCTCTCTTTCTCCCTGTTTCTCTTGCTTTTTCTGGGTTGTAAATTTTAAGTTTGAGGGTTGCAGGAAGGCTGCTCTGATCCAGCCCCACCTGGAAGTACCATATTTTCTAGCAGAATTTCTAACTTTAACAGGCCATAAAAAAATCTCTGTCTTCATCTGCTGGAAATAAATGACAATCTGTAATAGTCTTCTAAAAAGCTTTTGTCGAATATTGATAGAAATTTCCTTTACTCCAAACTTCAAAGAATGCCATTTTGGGGGGTGGGGTGGGGAGGGGACAGGGATGCCTTTTTTTAAAGCATTGTGCTAAAGTCTGTTGTTTTGAAGTTTAATGAGGATATTTGGAGTGCCTTATTTTTTCTCTACTTTACACTCCTTATATTCTTTATTAGTGTGATTTAAGGGGGTTATTATTTTACTCTCATGCTTGATTTGGGGGAGTTTTTTTCCTCTAGAAAATTTTGAGGGACAAACAGGTAATCTACTTTGAATTTTTCCTCAAAAGATATGAAAAATTCTCTAGTATGAGTTTTTCTTAGAAAAATACTTAGAGCATAAATTGAATTAAACAACTAAATATCAAATTGAGTTTGTTCTTGAGGGAACAGAAGGCTAGCTGAGGACAAAGTAGAAGCTGGCACCCTACCCCCACCCTGTGACCTGTGTGACATTCCTCAGGCACACCTGGCTGCCCTAAAGGAAGAACATGGTCCTTGCAGGACAGGGGTCTCCCTCAGTTTACAAATGTCCTTGATTTTGGGGAGTTTTTTCCCTCTAGGAAATTTTGAAAACGTTGTTTATTTATTTGAGATGTTATTTATTAATTTTATTTTTAAAAGATTTTATTTATTTATTTGACAGAGATCACAAGTAGGCAGAGAGGCAGGCAGAGGCTTAACCCACTGAGCCACCCAGGCGCCCGAGATGTTATTTATTTATTTATTTGAGAGAGAGAGAATGAGAGAGAGACCATGAGAGGGAAGAGAGTCAGAGGGAGAAGCAGACTCCCTGCTGACTATCGGTCCGGATGCAGAACTTGATCCTGGGACTCCATGATCATGACCTGAGCCGAAGGCAGTCACTCAACCAACTGAGCTACCCAGGCACCCATTTTGTTTAGTGTTATCAGTACTAGCTCAGCACATAATTCTACAAATATTAGAATTAAATATAATCCAATCTCCAGTTTTCTGATCTATGTTATCATAATTTTTCTACATATTTGTAGTCTCAAAAGAAAATGATTTTTAAAGTTGTCTGGATAATGAACTCTTTTTTTTAAAATATTTTATTTATTTATTTGACAGATGGATCACAAGCAGGCAGAGAGGCAGGCTGGGGGTGGGGGGAGCAGGCTCCCCGTTGAGCAGAGAGCCCTATGTGCCTCGAGCCCAAGACACTGAGATCACGACCTGAGCCGGAGACAGAGGCTTTAAACCTCTGAGCCACCCAGGCACCCATGGATAATGAACTCTTAATACTTGTATTAACTGTTAGTCTATTTAACAATTTGGAAGTTCTTAGTAATTGTTTTGTGCGTAAATTAATAGCTGTCCCTATCAGCTAATTATTGGAGCTGTTCTCTCATGCACACATAAATAAGGTTATATTTCAACTACCTGATAGAATTTCAAAAATTTGAGGCTAATGAGAAAACTTTTTACTGTAATTCACAATGAGAATACTTCTTCTTCAGAAGTGAATATGAAGAGATAATTATGTACTCAAATAATGGGGACACTTTATATTAGCAAAGTTGTTATGTTGATTAGTTATGATAGAAACCTAGGGATCCTCAGTCATGCATAAACATAGTTTGTATTCTTTCCTTTTTCTTTTAGTTATTCCTAGGGGTTTATCCATTTTGTTGATCTTTTCAAAGAAGTAGTTTTGCTTTTGTAAATTTTGTCTATTGTTTGCCTATTTTCTGGTCCATTGTTTTTTGCTTACTTTGGGTTTTGTTTGCACTTCTTTTTCCAGCTTTTTAAGGTGGAACTTAATGTTAGAGATTCTGTACCTTTCTGTTTGTTTTCTTTCTTTCTTTTTTAGAGAGGGGAGGGGCATAGGGAGAGAGAGACTCTTAAGCAGGCTCTTTGTCCCTGGCTTAGAGCTTAACTCAGGACTTCATCTTACAACCCTGAGAGCAGGACCTGAGCAGAATGCTTAATGGACTGAGCCACCCAGGTGCCCCTACTTGTCTTCTACCATAAGCATTAAAAAAATACATTTCTGGGGTACTGGGGTGGCTCAGTTGGTTAAGTGTCTGCCTTCGGCTCAGATCATGATCCCAGTGGTCCTGGTAGGGACTGTAATCAGTCCTTGCTCAGCAGCATGTCTGCTTCTCCCTCTGCCTCTTCCCTAGCTTGTGTGCACTATCTCTCTCTCATTTTCTCTCTCACTCTCTGTCTCTCAGATAAGTAAAATCTTAAAAAATACATTTCTTAAAAAAATACATTTCTTTGTAAGGACTACTATAGCTCTACCTTTAGATTTTAATATTAATATGTTTATTATCTCACAGTTTGAAATATTTTCTTATTTTCCTTTGTAATTTCTTCTTTGACCCTTGGGTTGCTTAAAATTATGATTTTCCGGGGCACCTGGGTGGCTCAGCGGGTTAAAGCCTCTGCCTTCAGCTCGGGTCATGATCCCAGGGTCCTGGGATCGAGCCCCACATTGGGCTCTCTGCTCAGCAGGGAGCCTGTTTCCTCCTTTCTCTCTGCCTACTTGTGATCTCTCTCTGTCAAATAAATAAATAAAATCTTTTAAAAAAAATTATGATTTTCCTCCAAAGTAGCAGTATTTCTAGATGTCTTATTGTTATTTATTTTTAATTTAATCCTGTTTTGATTAGAGAACACATGCTATTTCATTACATTTAAGTTTATTGATACTTGTTTTTGTTCCAGAGTATTTTCTAATCCTGTTTACATACCATGTGCACTTGAAAAGAAAGTGTTTTCTGCAGGAGGGTGTGATGTTTTATAAATGCCAATTAAATTAAGATGATTGTGTTGTTCAGAACTTCTTATGTCTTTGCTGAATGTTTAAAATTAGTTTTAGCAATGGATAAGAAAGGGGTGTTAAAATTGCCAGTTAGGTAGCTTTGTGTATTTCTCTTTTTTTTGCTTTTTTTTTTATTTAAACTTTTTTAAATTTAAACATATAATGTAACCCCACCACCCTCTCCCAGCCCCTCTCCCCCCTCCCCTCAGTTTGTTTTATGACATTAAGAGTCTCTTTTGGTTTGTCTCCCTCCCGATCCCATCTTGTTTCATTTTTTCTTTTCCTACCACCTTAACCCCCCCGTTGCATCTCCACTTCCTCATATCAGGGAGATCATGTGATAGTTTTCTTTCTCCAGTTGACTTATTTCACTAAGCATAATACGCTCTAGTTCCATCCATGTCATTGCAAATGGTAAGATTTCATTTCTTTTGATGGCTGCATAGTATTCCATTGTATATATATACCACATCTTCTTTATCCATTCATCTGTTGATGGACATCTAGGTTCTTTCCATAACTTGGCTATTGTGGTGTATTTCTCTTTTTAATTCTGTTATTTTTGCTTCATGTATTTTGAAACTCTTTTATTAGGTACACACATATTTATGATTGTTATGGCTTTGATATGAATTAACCCTTTGTCATTATTATATCATGAACATCTTGTCTTTGTTAATGCTCTTTATCTTAAAGTTTACTCTATATGATATTAATATATATTGATATATTATAATGTGTATAAAATTAATGTACAAAATATTACATGTGAATTATGCAATTAATATAATGTATTATAAAATATGCAAGTGACAGAACAAAACAGATTTCTGTACCCTTCTCAGACTTACTGAATCATAGTTTTTGGAGTTAGTTTTATAAATCTATATTTTAAAAAATAAAAGCTCTGTGTTGATCCTGATTCAGCATGTAAGACAGGTATTTGATTACTTAAGGTAAAGTTTTAAAAAATTGTTATTCTGTGAACTGAAGATATAAATTCTGAAATTCTAATTTTAGAGAAAGTTGACAAAATATGAGAAAATAGGAATCTTCCAAGTCACCTCAGGTGAGAAAACTTTGTGACTTGCAATTTATCTGTACCTCTAAATTATCCCAAAGTTAGGAAGTAAGAGTGATGCAGTTGGAGCTATCTTATAAGCTTAATAAATGGTCAGTTGTCTAGCAGTCTGGGTTATTTCTAGTACAAATGATTTGCTAAATTTCTTAAGCTTATACTTTATTATTAATTACACATATTCAGGATATAAAATATCATTGTTCTAAGTTGTAGAATATTCTATGTGATAGAAACTGCAGTTTCAGATGGAGATGGTTAAAAATGACCTGTCTGAATTTAGTTTATGTGAGCCTAGGTTTTCCTAAGGTTATTTTCCCTCCTAGGTTTCTCAGGTGGAAAGAATTGATGGGAAGCTGTATTATCAATCCAACTCAAAAGCAAGAGCAGGTCTGGAAGTCAAGATTAATAAGCTGTTTTATCCACACATGCGCACATGTGCACACGTACGCACACATAAACAATCTGCTCACATTTGTAGGCCTTATAAAATGTGAACGATTTTTTTTATTGGTTTCTACATGGGAATCTAACCAAAAGAATGCAATTAAAAGAAATTAGAGTAGAGTCATTGATTAGGCATCTGTGTTGTAGTTTTTCAGTTTGTTACTTGGCGTTGCTTTTGCAATGAAAGAACCGAAAACATCGGACTTGAATATGGGAAAATCAGCAAGAAAGATGGCAAATAAGGAATATGGAACAAAAATTGAAATTTTGCATATCTATTTTATTGATATCCTCAGGGCAAGAATACTTTTTTTTTTTTTTTAAATCTATTCACTACCAATCACTGTGGCGTTTTACTTTTAAGTGACCTCCCTTCTTGGAAGGAGGCAGGGTCTGGGACAAAGCAGGTAGAAAAATGATTTGGTTTAATGGCAGAGTTCACAAGTTGGGCAGAAATTCTAAGGCATAAAATTTAATAGGTTCTCCTCATACAAGGAGCCCAGGAAAGCCTAGGGATGTCTGAAATAATAATTAGTCTCCAGACAAGACCATGGAGTGGAAGACAGTTCGTGAGGCAGCTGGCCTGCAGTTTCTCAGTTCCCACGCTGACTGCAGTACTGTGGGTGACTCAAAAGCCATCATCCCCAACATTTTTCAGTCTGCAAATCACTTTAAAAACCCTAAGTAGAAGATAGATGATGGTGAAATATAGTTAGTGCTTGGAACCAGCCGCGATTTGAGCTCTTGGCATAGGCACAGCATAAAATAGCTTTAAAAAATGCCGCATTGCTTTATAGCTCCTTGTTGATTTACAGAGTGGTATTTCCTTCACACTTTTGCTCATTTACATCCCCTGTTTGTTTGTTTTTGTGTTTGTGTTAGCTTGGCATGATGAGAGCCAATATCTGGTCTGGGGAACAATTTTACTTTATGATTTTCTGGGTTCACAAAGTAGAGAATAGAGGTAACTGGCAATAGTTCAACCTAAAATAAAATAGTCCCTTGAAATTTATGACTGATACAAAAATATTTGTTTCTTTATCCATTTTGGGGGTTCAATTATAAACTGAACTCTGTAGTGTAGCTTAAAACTGCCAGAGAGCTATAGGCACCTAAAATAACCTGTAATTTCTTAAGAACTCAAAGATGTTGCTTGAAGCGTACAGTTCTAATGAGTGTGATTTTGCAACATAACAGGATGGGATAGGAATTGGATTTTCCATTTCCTGAAGGCAGAGCTGATTTTCTATGTAGGCAGAGTAAGCAGCTGCTTCTGTACTGGGATTTGAGGAGTACTAAAATCCTTTCCCTCTTCTCTGAAGCTGAAGTACATATTTTATCTTCAGAATATTCACAGTTACAGAAAGAAAGAATCTTAGAGACTTTGTAATCCAGTTACAAGCTTTAGAATGAGGAAATTGAGATCTGGAGAGGTCACGTACTTTGTCCAATCTTGACTTCTTTCCAGAAGTTTACATAAAGTTGCATAAAATAAACATAACAGGGAATCTGTAAAACCTGAGAGGGGGAAGGAAAACAGAAAAAATATTAATATACATTCTGTAATGACCTATTTAAGTATTTTCTATGTGACCCAAAATATCTTGGAATTTTCTTTAACAACTTCTACAAAAAGGAAAATCGAGTCCCAACCTCCATAGCAATTATAAGAAAAACAAATCATTTATTTTGCAAAAGTGTGATTAGCAGCTAATTTTAATATCCTGGTCAAACAGGAATATCTCCTGGGAAGATTTTCATAAAAGGACTGTTTGTGATATAATAAACTCTTTTACAAATCCTGAAAATGAATGTAACCGTGAATTTCAGAGAACTGTTTTTTATAAAAACCTTCAGTGTGGGGACGACTGGGTGGCTCAGTTGGTTAAGCATTTGCCTTTAGCTTAGGTCATGATCCCAGAGTCCTGGATCTGAGTCCTACATCTGGCTCCTTGCTCGGCTCCTTGCTTCTGCCTCTGCCTGCTCTTCTCCCTGCTTGTGCTCACTCTCTTGTTCTCTCTCTCTCTGACAAGTAAATAAATAAAGTCTTCAAAAAATTTTTAAAAAATCCTGCAGTATGGATTGTCGGGCATATATAAAGTGCAATTATATGAAAGTAATTCTGTTGGGGACCAGGATGATTGTACCCTGCTCTGAACTGGTCTGTCTGGGTTTAGGAAACGCGGTAAGATATATGCTTAGAACAGCTAAAAATGATTTTCACTAGAATCAATACAATATTAGCAGTAGTTGGCATGTTTGACAAGATTTGACCTTCTCACATCTTGATGTCAATCACATACTTCCCTGAAAATGGCCAATTTAAAAATCCATTTTAACAGTTGTATGCATTGTGTACAAAGAATAGGAATTCAACTGCTAGAGCAAAACCTCAAGAGAAAAATGAAGATAGAACATTTTAATTGGCCAAGAATCTGGAGATTAGGTTTCATGATGAAACCAGTGAAGAGTTAGACATTGAGAATCCAATATGTTCACACATATGCTCTGAGAATTTTGCATTTTCATTTAATGCCATAGGAATGAAGCAGATGAAAACTTCCAGTAAATTTAATTTCAGAATAGTTTGAAAGCTATCCCTTAAATGGATTAACCTACACTCAGTTCATACAGAGCTCTCTAAGTATAACTTTTTTTTTTGCAATATAAAACAAAGCGAAAACTCCCACCACTACATTTTTCTATTACATTCATGGTTATGTACCTTGTTCTTTTGCTAGAAGAAGTCAAGTCTTTTCTTTTTCTTTTCTTTTCCTTCCTTCCTTACTCTTTCTCCTCCTCCTCATTCTTCCTCTTCTTCTTCTTTTGTTGTTGCTGTAAGTAGCTCAGTGAGTACTTTATAGTCTAGAATAACTGCTAATGCAGTCTGATGCAGTTTCTCTAACATCCCATACATAATGCATCAAGAATTCATATTGGTGCTGTCTCCAACAACTTTCCAAATCTAATGACCTCACAACATCCTTACTGCACTATCATGAAATCAACACCATCCCTCACTTTCATTACATCAGAAGTTTGCTAAAGGACCTTTCAACTGCCACACTTGTCCCCATCCCCAAACCTCAAGGCCATTATTCAGTCAGTAGTCAAAGATATTTTCTTAAATGCTTTTCAAATCTTATTATTCCTTTTTGTAAAAGCCTCCTAAGACTTCTATTGTTGGAACACAATCTTTATTCTTACCATGTCCCTCAAAGTTCTGCACAATTGGGAGGCTTTTCTGGTGGGTCTTTGCTTCTCTCTGTGTCAGCTGCACTGTCCTCACCATTCTTGACAGGCAAGGCATGTACCTTTCTCAGAGCCTTTGGAATTGCAGTTTTCTATGCCTGAAACCTTCTCTCTGATGTGTCAGACTCTATTTCACCATCTAGACCTCAGTTGAATTGCCAGCTCCTAAAGACAGGCCTCTTTGACAACCCCACTGAAAGAATCAGCAGCTTTGAACATTTTTCTTATGACCCTATCTTGTTTCCCTCTAAAGTTTTATTTGTGTATATATGATTGCCATTTGCCTCCTCCTAGAATATAAAACTCATGAATGCAGGGACTTTTCCTGCTCACTTCTGTAAATACTTTAGAGCTGTAGCTTGCCTCAGTTAGAAAATTGTTGACTGAATGCATGAATAAGAAATACTGCTCTTGACATATAACCATAATGTTGCTGATTGAGAATTAGTAGGACATGTGTAAGATGGGATCATCAAGAAATAATTATAACAATAGTAATTTTTTTTGTCATTAAAGGAAAATATTTCAAAGTGGTTTGATTAGGATTTCAGCCCAGTGTAAATATGAGATATAAGAAAGTTGACCCATATGGGAATGTAGCCCATGGACTTGGCATCACATTTATCATTCTCTACTCAAGGGACTGGTACTGATGAGTGAAACCAAAATTGGCAAATTTGGTGCAACACTTAATACTATATATTTCTGGTCACCTCATCTGGTGGTAGAAAATATTGTCAATGAAGAGTAACAGCAAGTAGAAAATATTATCAATGAAGAGTAACAGTAAGTAACATAAGATTTATCTCAACATTGACTCCTATCAGGGTTTAAGACCAACATGACCTGTTTTGGTCTTTACTAGGACTAAATACCTGCCAAAGATATAGTTGACTCCTGTCTCCTTCCTGATGATCTTCTGCTCTGTTTTCTAGGAAGCTTCTTGGGTCATGGGAAATGGAGCCTAGCAAGTTTCTGATGTTGATTTACACAACGCCAAGATTTGTAAGCCACTTAGAAAAGCTATGCTGTGCATTAGAATTCAGCTTTAAATAGCTCTTGTTTGCTGGAATGAAAATAGAGTATCCTTTAATTCCAGGCATAGCTTATTTCTAATAAAGCATTTGTCAACAACCTGGCATTTGCTTTAGAAAAAAAAATAGGACATTTGGGTAGCACTTAAAATTTACATGTGTGAAGATGTCAGAGTATAATAAATGTTAATTAGCTCTAACTATAGTCTTTTGCAGAGATAAGAGAAAATTTATAAAAACCAATTATACTTTATTTGTTTGGTACTTTCTAAAATGGATTGTGTTACAGACTAATGAATTATCAGTAAAGGATGCCATTAGTTAGCCTATACTTAAAAATTACAGTTTTGAGTATAGTGCTAGCTCAGTGCTAATGGGGAAGAAATCTTGAGGAAAGATTCCAGGTAGTGTATTTCAGACATTCTGCCTTCATGAACAAGTCCCTGGGAAATGGAAGCAATCTATCAGAATGACCCAGGAGGACCCCAGGATAGCCCCGTGACAAAACTGTGAACTCACTGAGGTGTTTGCTTAGTACTTTTTGCCAATTTTTACTGGGTCATTTTCTCCCTTCTTTGTTATTTGTTGAGCAATTTGTGTCTCCTCCCTCTCCCTCAGTATTTTTCCTCTTGCCCATTAGTACAACCTCAGAGGTTCCACTACTTACAGTGTTAGAACATTGTGCTTGTAACTTATCTTCCCTGTGCTTTAGTTTCCCTGTGTGTAAAATGAAATAATAGCATTTTCTATGTCAAGGATTTGTGGTTTTGGTTAAATGAGTTAAAGAAATGGAAAACACAGAAATCTCTAGCACATAGTAGGTGCTCAATAAATAGTAGTTCTATCAAGGTAGTTAAACATTATGAGTAATTATGAAAGGACTATTTTAGACATCTATGCACAATAGGAGTTGGATGGACAATCTTTGGGGCTGGGATCCTTCCATGTTGGTCCTGAAACTATAAGATTTAGCCAGTTATTACCCTGAAGGTCAGCTGAGTTTGCTTCAGAATTTTAAGGATTAGTTGGCCACTGCAGCCAAAACTGTCCAGGCCCCAGTATTTTATGTTATGGCTACTGAAATTTTTGAGTGGGCAATGGTTTAGCAGCTTCATATTCCTTATTTGCAAGTAGAATGCTACCAAAGTGCCACTAGATTTCAAAGATATCGTTTGTAAGATGAGTTAAGGAAAAAGAGCAAGCTGAGAGTGAAAGTTGCTGTGGTATTTCTTTTTAAAGCTTTTAAGGTCTATGTAAATGAAGTGACATAGAGTCTCAAACTCATTCCTGGAGATATTAGATGATATTTTATTGCATAATACCATGCACATAATTTTTTTGCACATGTGATATGGAGAAAGAACAGAAAACAATATAACAGCTTTGTGCTATACTTATCAATATGTATGGAAACGTGTTATGGAACACAATCCTAAACGCCAAGCATGGTTCTTGGCACTATCATTAATTTTTTCTTTGTTCCTCAAAGCCACTCTCTGAAGCAGAATTTGTTCTTCAGTTTCCCTGTAAAAAACTGAGATGGCAGAGGTTAAATATCAGGACCATGGGCACCCACTGTGTCTAGATGGAGAGCCAGGATTTGCACCAGGCCTGTCTATGTCTAATCAGAGCTCATGCTCTTTGCCACTGCATTCTATCTTAGACTACAAATCTGTTTGGTAGTAATGGAAGACTTTTGTTCTGATAGCAAATACACAAGCTACCATCCTTATTTCCTAAAGTTCTGACACTGATTTTATGATTGGTTAAATTAGAATTGCTGGATTTCTGTTTGCTCAGTGCTTCAACAATGAAATGGATCTCAGATTCATAATTGCTCATTATAATTATAATGCAATTCTTACCTTTTCTACTAAACACTAGTAACAATGAATTTGGATTCTAAAAATTATAATGCACAGAGTATATGTTTAATCATGATTGTTTCATTGCCATTTGGAAGACTAACCCTATTTTATTTCTTCAAAGTATGAATTTGCAAGGACTAAACATATGGAAAAAAACCTTCCCGTATATAAGAAATCAATGCCTCCCTTCTACTTCATCACATACCAACTCCACTTATCTGAAATCCAAAAAATTAAAAGGTCAAAAATCTCCAGTTTTCTTCCCCAATCTCTACCTTTGCACATGAGAAATATACAGATGAGTCCTCTGTGGATTGCGGAGAGGAGCTCCTAGAACTCAGGTTTCCGGTCTTCCATTTGATTTATGAGAAAAACAGATGGAAAACAGAGTAGCTATAAAGATATATCAAAATGAAACAACTTCTAAGATACAACACATCAGCATAGATTTAACCTAATCCCTTCTAGCTTTTTAATTTACTTAAAAATGTAGATGTTCATCATGTTGATCCCATGATATTATAAGCTTTTTAAAAAAAATATTTATTTATTTTTAAATTTTTTATTTTTACATAACCATATAATGTATTATTAGCCCCAGGGGTCTGTGAATCGCCAGGTTTGCACACTTCATACCATTCACCATAGCACATACCCTCCCCAATGGCCATAACCCCACCACCCACCACCCTCCAGCCCCCCTCAGTTTGTTTTGTGAGATTAAGAGTCTCTTATGGTTTGTCTCCCTCCCAATCCCATCTTGTTTCATTTATTCTTTTCTTATCCCCCAAAACCCCCCACGTTGCATCTCCACTTCCTCATATCAGGGAGATCATATGATAGTTGTCTTTCTCCAATTGACTTATTTCACTAAGCATAATACCCTCTAGTTCCATCCACATCATCGCAAATGGCAGGATTTCATTTTTTTTGATGGCTACATAGTATTCCATTGTATATATATATACCACCTTTTCTTTATCCATTCATCTGTTGCTGGACATCTAGGTTCTTTCCATAGTTTGGCTATTGTGGACATTACTGCTATAAACATTTGGGTGCATATGTTCCTTTGGATCACTACATTTGTATCTTTAGGGTAAATACCCAATAGTGCAATTGCTGGGTCATAAGGTAGCTCTATTTTCAATTTTTTGAGGAACCTCCATGCTGTTTTCCAGAGTGGTTGCACCAGCTTGCATTCCCACCAACAGTGTAGGAGGGCTCTCCTTTCTCCACATCCTCGCCAGCATCTGTCATTTCCTGACTTGTTCATTTTAGCCATTCTGACTGGTGTGAGGTGGTATCTCATTGTGGTTTTGATTTGTATTTCCCTGATGCCCAGTGATGTGGAGCACTTTTTCATGTGTCTGTTGGCCATCTGGATGTCTTCTTTGCAGAAATGTCTGTTCATGTCCTCTGCCCATCTCTTGATTGGATTGTTTGTTCTTTGGGTGTTGAGTTTGCTAAGCTCTTTATAGATTTTGGATACTAGCTCTTTATCTGATATATCATTTGCAAATATCTTCTCCCATCCTGTCAGTTGTCTTTTGGTTTTGTTGACTGTTTCCTTTGCTGTGCAAAAGCTTTTGATCTTGATGAAGTCCCAGTAGTTCATTTTTTCCCTTGCTTCCCTTGCCTTTGGCGATGTTCCTAGGAAGAAGTTGCTGCGGCTGAGGTCGAAGAGGTTGCTGCCTATGTTCTCCTCAAGGATTTTGATGGATTCCTTTCTCACGTTGAGGTCCTTCATCCATTTGAGTCTATTTTCGTGTGTGGTGTAAGGAAATGATCCAGTTTCATTTTTCTGCATGTGGCTGTCCAATATTCCCAACACCATTTGTTGAAGGGGCTGTCTTTTTTCCATTGGATATTCTTTCCTGCTTTGTCGAAGATTAGTTGACCATAGAGTTGAGGGTCTATTTCTGGGCCCTCTATTCTGTTCCATTGATCTATGTGTCTGTTTTTGTGCCAGTACCAAACTGTCTTGATGATGACAGCTTTGTAATAGAGCTTGAAGTCTGGAATTGTGATGCCACCAACTTTGGCTTTTTTTTTCAATATTCCTTTGGCTATTCGAGGTCTTTTCTGGTTCCATATAAATTTTAGGATTATTTGTTCCATTTCTTTGAAAAAAATGGATGAGATTTTGATAGGAATTGCATTAAATGTGTAGATTGCTTTAGGTAGCATAGACATTTTCACAATGTTTATTCTTCCAATCCAGGAGCATGGAACATTTTTCTATTTCTTTGTGTCTTCCTCAATTTCTTTCATGAGTACTTTATAGTTTTCTGAGTATAGATCCTCTGCCTCTTTGGTTAGGTTTATTCCTAGGTATGTTATGGTTTTGGGCGCAAGTGTGAATAGGATTGACTCCTTAATTTCTCTTTCTTCTGTCTTGTTGTTGGTGTAAAGAAATGCAACTGGTTTCTGTGCTTTGATTATATATCCTGACACATTACTGAATTCCTGTACAAGTTCTAGCAGCTTTGGAGTGGAGCCTTTTGGGTTTTCCACATATAGTATCATGTCATCTGCAAAGAGCGATAGTTTGACTTCTTCTTGCTGATTTGGATGCCTTTAATTTCTTTTTGTTGTCTAATTGCTGAGGCTAGGACTTCTAGTACTATGTTGAATAGCAGTGGTGATATTGGACATCCCTCCTGTGTTCCTGACCTTAGTGGAAAGGCTCTGTTTTTCTCCATTGAGAATTATATTTGCGGTGGGTTTTTTATAGTGGCTTTGATAATATTGAGGTATGTGCCCTCTATCTCTACACTTTGAAGAGTTTTGATCAGGAAGGGATGCTGTACTTTGTCAAATGCTTTTTCAACATCTGTTGAGAGTATCATATGGTTCTTGTTCTTTCTTTTATTAATGTATTGGATCACATTGGTTTGCAGGTGTTGAACCAACCTTGCTGCCCTGGAATAAATCCCACTTGGTCGTGGTGAATAATCCTTTTAATGTACTATTGGATCCCATTGGCTAGTATTTTGGTGAGAATTTTCACATCTGTGCTCATCAAGGATATTGGTCTGTAATTCTCTTTTTTGATGGGATCCTTGTCTGGTTTTGGGATCAAGATGATGCTAGCCTCATAAAATGAGTTTGGAAGTTTTCCTTCCATTTCTATTTTTTGGAACAGTTTCAGGAGAATAGGAATTAATTCTTCTTTAAATGTTTGGTAGAATTCCCCTGGGAACCCATCTGGCCCTAGGCTTTTGTTTGTTTGGAGATTTTTGATGACTGTTTCAATCTCCTTACTGGTTATGGGTCTGTTCAGGTTTTCTATTTCTTCTTGGTTCAGTTGTGGTAGTTTATATGTCTCTAGGAAAGCATCCATTTCTTCCAGATTGTCAAATTGTTGGCGTAGAGTAGCTCATAGTATGTTCTTATAATTGTATTTCTTTGGTGTCGGTTGTGATCTCGCCTCTTTCATTCATGATTTTATTTATTTGGGTCCTTTCTCTTTTCTTTTTGATAAGTCTGGCCAGAGGTTTATCAATCTTATTAATTCTTTGAAAGAACCAACTCCTAGTTTCTTTGATTTGTTCTATTGTTTTTTTTTTTTTTTTTGGCTTACTGTATGTTGTCTCTGTTCCTTTCTGATCTACTACTTTTAGGGTCTCTCTTTGCTTAGAGGACCCCTTTCAGTATTTCCTGTAGAGCTGGTTTGGTGTTTACAAATTCTTTCAGTTTTTGTTTGTCCTGGAAGCTTTTTATCTCTCCTTCTATTTTCAATGATAACCTAACAGGATATAGTATTCTTTTTAAAAAAAAAATATTTTATTTATTTATTTATTTGATAGAGAGATCACAAGTAGGCAGAGAGAGAGGAGGAAGCAGGCTCCCCGCTGAGCAGAGAGCCTGATGCGGGATTCGATCCCAGGACCCTGAGATCATGACCTGAGCCAAAGGCAGAGGCTTTAACCCACTGAGCCACCCGGGCGCCCTGGATATAGCATTCTTGGCTGCATGTTTTTCTCATTTAGTGCTCTGAGTATATCATGTCAGTTCTTTCTGGCCTGCCAAGTCTCTGTGGATAAGTCTGCTGCCAATCTAATATTTTTACCATTGTATGTTACAGACTTCTTGTCCCGTGCTGCTTTCAGGATTTTCTCTTTGTTGCTAAGACTTGTAAATTTTACTATTAGATGGCGGGTTGTGGACCGATTCCTATTGATTTTGAGGGGTGTTCTCTGCACTTCCTGGATTTTGATGCTTGTTCCCCTTGTTATATTAGGGAAATTCTCTACAATAATCCTCACCAGTATACCTTCTGCTCCTCTCTCTCTTTCTTCTTCTTCTGGAATCCCAATTATTCTAATGTTGTTTCATCTTATGGTGTCACTTATCTCTCGAATTCTCCCTCGTGGTCCAGTAGTTGTTTGTCTCTCTTTTGCTCAGCTTCTTTATCTCTGTCATTTTGTCTTCTGTATCACTAATTCTTCCTTCTGCCTCATTTATCCTAGCAGTAAGAGTCTCCATTTTTGATTGCACCTCATTAATAGCTGTTTTTATTTCAACTTGATTAGATTTTAGTTCTTTTATTTCTCCAGAAAGGGCTTTTATCTCTCCAGAGAGGGTTTCTCTAATATCTTCCATGTCTCTTCGAGCCTGGCTAGAACCTTGAGAATCATCATTCTGAACTCTAGATCTGACACATTACCAATATCCATGTTGATTAGGTCCCTAGCCTTCGGTACCTCCTCTTGTTCCTTTTCTTGTGGTGAGTTTTTCCACCTTGTCATTTTGTCCAGATAAGAATATGTGGAGGAGCAAATAAAATGCTAAAAGCGCAGCAATGACCCCAGAAAAATGTGCTTTAACGAAATCAGAAGGGGCCCCACATCATGGAGGGGAGAAAGGGGATAAAAAGAAGTTCAGGAAAAAAATTTAAAAAAGAATACAAATAAAGAAAAAGTACAAAAAAGAAAAATATATATTACACTGGTGACTAGAACAGGGTCACCCACTTAATTTTGGGAGTATTTTGGTCTCTTAGAAGAAACTACCTCCTAAAATTTTAAAGAATGAAAAACATATATAAGGGTAAACACAATGAAGGGATGGAATATGCTTATAAAGATGAAAAAAATTTTTTTTAAGTTTCTAAAAAACGAGTTGATAAAGTAAGTTGTTTGGGAGAATAAAGAAAAAGAAATTGGAGAGAATTTGCTCAGGCTGGAGACTAGGACAAGCCCGGAGCTAGATTTAGGGTATATTTTGATCTATTAGAAGAAGTTGTACCCCAATTTTTTTAGAAGAAAAAACCGTTTGTATACAAAAAATAAAGTTAGATACAATGAAGGACAAAATACGACTATAAGAATGAAGTTTCAAAAAAGGTTATTATTATTTTTTTAAATGAAAGGTATTGTTAAGATAAACTAGTTAAAAAACATTAAAAGAGGAAAGGGTAAAAATTTTAAAAATTTAGCAGAAAAAAAATAAAATAAAAAAAATTAATTAACTGCAAGACTAAGGAATCATGGGGAGAAAGCCATGAATTCCATGCTTTGCTTTCTCCTCTGGAATTCCACTGTTTTCCTTGGTACTTGAACTTAGTCTTGGCTGGATTTCTTGTTGATCTTCTCAGGGAGGGGCCTGTTATAGTGATTCTCAAGTGTCTTTACCTGAGGCACAATTACACTGCCCTTACCAGGGGCCAGGCTAAATAATCTGCTCAAGTTTGCTTTCCAGAGCTTTTGTTCCTGAACACTTTCCGTAGAGTTCTGGAGGATGGGAATGAAAACAGCAGCCTCCCAATCTCTGGCCCAGAGGAGCCTAGAGCTCGGGGCCCTACTCCTCAGTGTGCCCTCAGAGAAAAGCGCTCAATCACTCCCCTCTCACTGGCCTCCAGCTGTGCTCTGATCTCACCCAGGCTGTGACCAAGTGTCTCTGTCTCTGGCATAGCTCCGCCTGGAGTCTCTGAACCCCACAGATCCCTGAGCTCTTCCAGGGGATGTCTCCTGGATTTTGTGGGGACCCCACTCACAGAGCAGTTGCCTGTACCACAGATTATGGTATAAGGTAACCCCGAGTTGAGAGCTCACTCCTTGGCTCTGTCTCTGTAGCCGGCTTCCCCACCTTAATACCTATAAGCTCAGCGATACTCAGACACCCCCGATCTTTCTGTGTCCCCACGGGACCTGGGGCCATGCTGACCCTGCATGGTCTTGACCCCGGTTTAACCTCTGGAGCCATGTCCCTCAGTGGAGCGGACTTTCAAAAGTCCTGATTTTGTGCTCCATTGTTCACCGCTTGCCGGGAGCCGGCCCATCCCTCCTTGGTTTATCTTCCCTTCGCTTTGGATTCACTTCTCCACTGGTCCTACTTTTCAGAAAGTGGTCGATTTTTTGTTTCTAGAATTGTTGCTCTTCTTCTCTTCAATCTTCTGTTGGATTTGTAGGTGTTCACAATGTTGATAAGCTATCTAGCTGATCTCCTTCTACCTGATGTCGTCTCAGCCTGCTACTTCTCCGCCATCTTGACTCCTCCTCCCCAATATTTTAAGCTTTTAAAATCTTCGTTATTCTTAGAGAAGATTACATATTCAGAAAAACCGTATGTAAGTATTTTTTACTTCCATTTTAAAATGGAAGTCCCCTTTCTAAAAGGATTTGATATATTTTATAAATTAGGACATAAATTATAAGATTGATAAAATAGGTATAGATAGAAATCAGAAAAATCAGAAAAAGATAAAATGAAGGAAGTTGGTATTGTATTGTAATGCATTAACATAAATCTTATAGGGAGAGTAAAATTTGACACTGAGCTTCCAAACTGTCAGTTAAAAGCAGTTTTACCCACCCTTATCAAAAAGGAGGAAGCCTACTGTTTCTAAAAGATGCTCATATTTCCTCTTGATACTGAATTCTTTTTTTAGAAGATTTTATTTATTTACTTGACAGAGAGAGACACAGCTAGAGAGGAACAGAAGTAGGGGGAGTGGGAGAGAGAGAAGCAGGCTTCCCGTGGAGCAGGGAGCCTGATGTGGGGCTCAATCACAGGATCCTGGGATCATGACCCTAGCCAAAGGCAGACGCTTAATGGCTGAGCCACTCAGATGCCCCTCTTAAAGGAATTTTTAATATGAACTTTTATATAAGTGACTCTAAATGACATTATTAACATTGGTCTCAGAAAAAAAAAATTCAGTAAATATGGTAGGAGATTTTATATTGTATGTAGGACTAGTATATTTTATTTATGTATTTATGTATTTATTTATTTATTTATTTATTAGGACTAGTATATTTTATTAAGTTTGAATTCTCTGAACATGTTTAACTGAGACCCAGGTAAATTCAGAGGTCCAGTACCTATACATTCAGAATTAAAAAAGAATTTGATATGTAATGCCCACATCTCCTTGAAAAGGTTTGAAAGTTTCTTTGTATGGTAGAACTGATTTCTTACTTTGAAGAATCTGGTTTTAATTATGGACTTAATTCTTACTCTTTTTAAAAACTAGCTTTATAGTTTTTTTAAACTTTATAAAGGTATAATTGATACACAAAGAACTGCACATATTTAATGTATACAATTTGATGAGTTTGGACAAGTTTCATTTGTGGAACCCTCAGCACAATCAAGCTAATAGATGTATCCAACACCTCCCAACATTTCATGTGTCCTTTTGTTTGTGATTTGCGTGTGTGTATGGGGGGGTATGTGGGGTGAAGTAAGAACCCTTAACAGGAGGGGCGCCTGAGTGGCTCAGTGGGTTAAAGCCTCTGCCTTCGGCTCAGGTCATGGTCCCAGGGTCCTGGGATCGAGCCCCACATCGGGCTCTCTGCTCAGCAGGGAGCCTGCTTCCTCCTCTCTCTCTGCCTGCCTCTCTGACTACTTGTGATCTCTGTCTACCAAATAAATAAATAAAATCTTTAAAAAAAAAAAAAAAAGAACCCTTAACAGGAGATCTACTCTCTTAACAAATTTTGAAATGTATAATGTCATATTGTTAAGTATGGGCACTATGTTGACCAACAGATCTCCAGAACTTACTCATCTAGTATAACTGAAACTTTATTCCATTGAATAACAATGGGAGGATGGCCTCAATTCTTTACTTCTTTGTGGTGGTTTTAAAACATGTCTGCAAATTCCTTGACATTTCTCTCATGGAAAAGTGGGGCTGGCTTTAGGGACTCATTCACAACTGAAGAATTCAGTGGAAGTGATGCTGCGTTATTGAGGAGGCCAGGTCATTAAAGGAGTTGGAGCTTTTACCCTGCTCCCAGGAAGAAGTGTGAGGGCCCTGCAATGGCCATGTGAGGAAGTCCAGCCACAAGGGGAGGCCCTGTGTAGAAGCTCCTGTCCATAGCTGCAACTCAAGCCCCCAGATATAGGAGTGAGGACACCACGAGCTGACCCCAGCACCAAATTCTCTAGATATGCCTAGTCATTCAGTCATATCCCAGCTGATGCCTCAGATACTGTGGAGCACAAGAAGTCAGCCACCCTGTATCCTTCCTAACTTTCTGACTCTGAGTCCTTGTTGAGCTAAATAAAATCATTGTTTTAAGCTGCTCAGTTTTGGAGGATGTTTTAATACAGCAGTAGTAACTAGTAGACTATTAAAATGAATTCTGCTTTTGATAAGGGAAATATCTATTGTGAAAATTAAAAAAATAAGAATTCTAAGAAAATGAGGAGGATCTGAGATTAAGTAGTTTCATTTTTATAAATTGGGTGATTCAAGAAATTTGTTCACATTTCTGAAGTTAAAAGAAATGAAAACAAATGTGGAGGTGGCAATTTACTTTTTCTGAGTAGAATAGAAAAAGACAATCTGATGTTCTAAAAGAGATTGGTCAGATTAGGATTACAGTGCAATTTCCAGAGAGTGAAGACTCTTGAGTTAAACCCTGGCAGGTTAACAAAAGTGTTCAGAGATCTCTTTTCTTGAATGTTTTATATCTCTAGATCTTCAGGGCTGAAATCCACTACATTCTTTTTAGGCATGGTATTCTTAAACAGTTTCTTCATTCTATCATTCCAATGTTGCACCATAGAAAGAGTATCACTTAGTACATTGTGATTATCAAACTATAATAGACTGTTGCACAAACCACTTGCTACCATCTGGTGTGCCGTTATCTGCAAATTAGTCTTTTCTGGATCAACATAAATATCTCTCCATTTGTAGCCAAAGGAAACACTTTCTTTTCAACCGACAACTCTGCAATATGGTCTTAACGATGATTTCCAAAGAGGAAACTAAGAAATGACAGCAGTTTCAAGAGAGAGACATCTATCAATATGTGTCATACTCTCTCACTTTCCCTCTCAATCCTCAGCTATGTAGCTATCTGTGTCTGCAAAGCTATTGATCCTGAAGACTTAATTGGCTGTAGGCAGCATGATGGTAGAGTATCTTTTCATCTCTCCCTTTGAACATGTTCTAGTACTGAAATCATAAAATACACTATTTTCACCATAGCAGTGATTCCTCCTTTCCAATGGCTTTCCAACATAGTAAAAAGAACAAAATCATTGAAGTAAAACTATAAGGAACTTTGGGAATAATTTATTACCATCTCTAGTTTTACCTTTCTGGAATAACAGTCTCCAACTATCCCTTCTTCTTATCCCATTCTAGAATCCTATCAAATTTATACCATATTCTGAAAGTTCCAACTCCTTTTATAATTCTATGATTTCTATCATATTTGTAATTGGAAATCTGCCTTTCCTTGTTCCCTTCTAAAACTTCCTGCTCAAATCCTAAATATAATGTCATGTCTTCTGTGAAGCCTTCTTGAACAACAGCTAGTTGTTACGTACATAGCATCTAATATATATCCATCTTGTCAAGGACCTATCACATTGAACTGCAATTGTTTATTTACTTATTTATTCCAGCTGAGCAACCTGTGTCTTAGGTTCCTTTGTATGTGTGGTGATCACCCAATTTTGTGGTGTAAAATAACTGCGTTGCCAGGTAACGCTAAGGTTTTATGGTTTAACTTCTTTACTTCTTGTTCCAATTTTCATTCTGATTTCACTCATCTGTGCTTTCCTATCGCTCCGTTCCAAGACCCTATCTCTTACTTGGCAGACAGTCTCACAACTACTCTCCTAAATCACTCATTATCTCTTTCCTGTTTTTCTCTCCTTTTCCATCTTCAATAATACTCCCTTTCCTCATGCCTACCACAAAATAAAATGAAAATGAATCTTCAGAGCGAAAATAAAGATCAGATGAAAACTCAAAACATTTCTTAAATTGAATATCGTCTTCAAAGCTCTTCCTTATCTCTCTCCTTCCCTACTACACTGTTTCCCAAAAAACACAGCCTGTACCTGCTGTCTTCACTTTGTCATTCCCCCATTCTCTTCTGAACCTATTGAATCTGGCTTCTGTCTTTACTGTTCTCATGAACCTCTGTTGGTCAGGTCAACTGTCACCTGCCTGTATTGCCCATCCCTCCCAAATGGTTTTTGACTCTAGTGATCTTGACTTTTTGTCCTCTCTTTTATGAGTACTCTTTTCTGTTCATCTCTGAATGAATGAGTTGGAGAAGAGATTTTTACCTCTATTTTTAGGCCTTTCTCTGCTTGTGCCCTGAATGCTACAGCACCGAGGGTTGTATCCTTACTCTTTATCTCCTCCACTCCTAGAGCTTCAGTGTCTTGTCTGTCTGATCATGGACTCCCAACTGGGATACCGGGTCCAGCCTTTTCTTCTGAGTTTTAGAAGAAATTGTATGTCACTTACTGAAATACTACAAATGAAAATAGATTCTTATTTTTCTATAACCTATCTTACTTCTTAGTGGCAGAGAATTTCAAATTAGTTTCCGTCTTGATTCAGAATCTCTCCCTCTGTCACCTTCTGAGATTGCATTTAAGCTCTGGGGGCATAATTAGGTGTGGTGGGTGGGAGGGAAAGGTAGGGCTTTATTTGATTTATGCCCATACTTGCTGATGTCTGCTTTGCAGCCTTACTAATGTCAGTTCCTGGTCATCAGCATTTGTCTTGGTGGGCATCTGAGAGGCTGTGTTTCTATCTGGTCTCTGCTATGCACCCAGATAGGTCGATCCCCAGTCATTTATAGCAAAATACATGTCTTGGCCCTTTGTCATTTACTGCTGAGGTATTCCCAATGTAGATACAAATTTTCTGAAGCTCTCTCATGCCAATGCAGAGACATGGGAGGTTGGTGGTTTCATTTGTACTCCGTTAAAGCTAACTAAACTGGCATAGATCTTTAGGTCTTCAAGGCTCTTGACTCCCCAATCTCAGTGATTTATTGTCCTTACTTTCCCCCCACCCATCCACTCAAAGGTTTTAATCACGGGGGCTCCACTTCTCAGTGTCTCATATTAATATAAATCTTTATTTCTTCTTATACCAGTATTAAATATTAGTTTCTTCTCTGATTTTTTTCTTCTTTCCAGCCCAACAAAAGTTTACTTCCTTTCTGGCAGGTGGAAAAAGTTGGCTCTGACCAAGCTTAGATTTTGTTTATTATTTAAAGCTTAAAATGTATGTTCTTCTTAGAGTTTTTCATCTGTAAAATCAAGATCTCATAGTTTAGAAGCTTTTCCATCAAAAACCTTGTGTGTACTGTGTATTTCAAAATTCTGTCTTGGAATAAGACGCTAACACGCACTCTCTTTTTTTTTTATTTCTTTGCATTTCTGCGGTAGCAATCCAACTGTGAGTGCGATAGTGTACAATGCCCTCCCTGGAGCCTGAATGCAGGGGAGAAACATGATTATTGTTTCAAAATATTATGTCACCTCAATTACATTCTTGAACATCCAGACTATTTCAGTCTCCTGTGTTCTTCAATAAAAGCATCTCATTTGCTTTGCTTTATTGTTTTATTGACTTTTCTTTCTTGACTCCGTTTTTTCCCCTCCCACTCTTTTCGGGAATACAATGTGACAATTCTATTTTACAAATGTTGCCCTGAGTGGCCCTTTCTTCTATATCCTTTTGCCACCAATTCAGTAAAGCTTTCATTACCTCTCTTTTGGATTACTGCGACAGAATCTTAATAGGTGTGCCTGTTAGTAATTTCCATTCACTCCAATCCGCCTTCCAGCTTACTGTCAATGATGTTTCTAGAACATGAAATTGACTATTTTATTCCTGTTTAAAAACTTCTGTTGGGCACAACTGATAATGAAAAAATGTAAATTTCTTAGTTTGGCATGGACATTCTCTCGGAATGTAACTTCAACATGCATATTTACACATACATTTCTTTGTTCTTCATGTTACAGCTCTCTCAGTATTGAATATATCTCTGTTCACCAGAACACTAAGGCTCTTTCATGACTCAATGCTTGGGGGAATACTTGTTCCTTTTATTAGAAATGCCTTGGTCTCTGCTTCTGCCCTCTCTCCCCTTATTCTTATTAAAAAAACTCTAATTCTTCAGATGTTAAATACACCTATTATTGTACTTGGCTCTGTTTTAAATGCCTGATTATTTTATTCTAAATCTGATTACGCTGTTGAGTTCATTGGGGCAGGTACATTTTTTTTTTAATCTTTTTTACTGTTACGCTCCAAATACTGATTGCAGTGCCTGCTGCATAAATATGTATGAAATGAATACCGCCACCTGGCTGTCTTGGGGGAATGTGCAACTTTTGATCTTGGGGTTGTGGGTTCGAGCCCTATGTGGGGTATAGAGATTACTTAAAATATAAAATCTTAAAAAAAATTAAAAAAAATGAATAAACAAAGGCCCTCCAAGGTCCTATTTCTCTTTTAATACTGCCTTGTATTATTAGTTATCTCCTTACCTGTCAGTATCTCCTATTAGATTTATAATTTTTGCCATTTCTGAAGCATCTAACATAGTTGGCCACTCATCCTTTTCAAAACACTCCCTTTCTATGGCTTCCATGATCTCATACTTTTTTTTTCCCTTCATGTTTTTGACTGCTGCTTCTTTGTGACCTTTGAAGGTTTTTCCATCTTTAGAATTTCCCATCTCCTCCATCACCACTTTCTCCTCCTCCTCTTTCTTCTGAACTTTGGATAACCAATTCTCCCTCTCGTTCTTCCATTCTCCATCTCTCTATATTTTTGGTGAAATCATCTACTCCTGACTTCACTTATCAGTAATATATAGAAAACATCAATTTGTAATTCTGGCCAAGACCTTTCCTCTGAAGTCCAGATCTACATATCCTGCTCATATAACATTTTCGTGCATTTTCTCACAGGTACCTTCAAACATAACATACTGTTGTTACAGGCTTAATTATGCACCCCCATCCACATTCATATGTTTAAGCCCTAACCTCCAGTGTTTCAGAATGTGATGGCTTTGGAGATAGGACCTTTAAGGAGGTGATTATGTTAAAATGTGGTCACTGGGTTGGGCCCTAATCCTTTATGACTGGTGTCTTTATAAGAAGAGAAGATGAGGACATAGACACAAAGACTGAGGGACAACTATATGAGGACACAGCAAGAAGGAAGCCATTTGGAATTCAAGGAGAAATCCAAACGTGTTGATACCTTGGTCTTGGACTTTTGGTCTCCAGAATGGTCAGAATTAACTTCTGTTGTTTAAGACACCCCATCTGTGGTATTTTGTTTGGCAGCCCTAGGAAACTAGTACAGATGCCCAGATATTGAATCATTTATTTTCCTACAAACCAGTTCTTATTGTCCTTATTTTGGTGGATGGTACCATCAAGATTCAGTTGTAGAAATTTGAAATCTGATTTAACATAGTAATTAATATAGATCTACTCATTCAACCTTTGGTTGCATCTTCATCCTAAATAACTCTTTATCTCTACCATGCCTCTCATTTCAAAGCCACCATTATCTCTCACTGATATTGTAACTATAGCTTCTTTAGCTCCCTTCCTCCATTTTGCCCTTATAAACGTTTTTTGTACTGAAGATTGTTTTATTTAAAAGGAAAATTTAACCATAAAAATAAAATACAAAAAAAATTAACCATAAAAAATTAAAAGTAAGGTTCTCACTTAAAACTCTGCCACTTAAGGGGTGCCTGAGTGGTTCTGTCCGTTAAGCATCCGACTCCTGGTTTTGGCTCAGGTTATAATCTCAAGATCCTGGGGTTGAGCCCTTTGTTGGGTTTCCCACTCAGTGGGGAGTCTGCTTGAGATTCTCTTTCTCCCTCTCCCTTTGCCCTCCCCCCCAATTCCTGTTTTCTTTCTTTCTCTCTAAAATAAAGAAATAAATCTTTAAAAACAAAAAATTAAAAAAAACCCTCTGCCACTTAAAACTCTTAATAACAGCAGTTCCCGGGTGGCTCAGTCGGTTAAGTGTCTGTCTTCAGCCCAGGTCATGATCCCAGGGTCTGGGATCGAGCCCCATATCAGGCTCCCTGCTCAGTGGGGAGTTGGCTTCTCCTCTCCCTCTTCCCCCCGCTCTCCCCCAACTTGTGCTCTCTCTCTCAAGTGAATAAATAAAATCTCTAAAACAAAACAAAATGAAACAAAACAACCTCTTAATAACATTCAATTGGATTAATGCCTAAAGTCCTTGAGAGCCTGAAAGACCTTGTTGTATCTGGGCCCTGCCTATCTCTCCAGGTCAATCTTGCATTATTTTCCATTTCAGTCTCTTTTCATTCCTCAAATGCATTGTTTCCTTTTTCAGGACTTTTGCACATGCTGTTATTATTATTTTTTTTAATTTTTTTCTTTAATTTATTTGTCAGAGAGAGAGAGCGAGCACAGGCAGACAGAGTGGTAGGCAGAGGCAGAGAGAGAAGCAGGCTCCCCGCCGAGCAAGGAGCCCGATGTGGGACTTGATCCCAGGACGCTGGGATCATGACCTGAGCCGAAGGCAGCCGCTTAACCATCTGAGCCACCCAGGTGTCCCGCACATGCTGTTCTTATATGGAATTACCACTCCTTCTCCTTCCTATTCCCATCCTTCTCCCCTACTCCACATCTTTTTGATAAATGTAATTTTAGGTAGCATTTTTTGAGGTTTATTGTGTGTCAGATGCTATCCTAAGTGCTTTGCATATATTAACTCACTTTAGTCTTAACCACAAGCCTACACAGAATATTCTGTTATCTCCATTTCGTCAGATAAGAAACTGATATATAGGGCAGTTAGAGTAGTGATGTCACTTGTTCAAGATTATAGAGCTGGAACTAGTGGAGCTTGAACTTGGGGGAAAATAATTAAAAACTTAGACCATTATTAGGAAAAAAATATTCTGTTTCTCAATGTTAGGTCAAGGCAGTCAGTACGTGTGCTGTTAAGTCTCATCACAGTTGTAATGAATAATGAATTAATTGTTTAAAGTCTGTTTTCTGGGTTAGAATGCAATCTCCATGGGATCAGGGACAATGTACTCTATTAGCAAAAATAACTTTAAGCACCTGGCATACTGCAGCTCTAAGTGTTTGTTAAGTGAATGCACTGTGAGCTTTCTTAGAACAGGAACCCTGATTCTGGCTCCTGACAGTCCTGCAGAAAGTGCTCAGTAATCTATGCTTAATTAATTATTGACTAGTGACAGAGCTGCACTAAAATCTGATTCTACTTTATGCTATCAACCTTTAAAAGGTAGAAGCATATTTATAAAGGGATGATGGGGTTAAGGAGTGATGGTGGTGGGTGAGGATCCAAAGGAGGCATTACCTGAGCTATTTATCCCTTTTTTATTTCCCAAACCAATTTCTCATTTCAGTTTGTTATAATTTCTACATTTGAACATCTTGAGACATATATTGAAAAGCTTCTCTCTCTCCCTTTCTCTTTCTCTGTGGTTATAATAATCATTTGTTTGTATCCCTTTTTTCTAGCTCTCATATTCTTCAAGTTTAGCATTCTTCATTTTTATCCAGTATACATATTATGGGAATTGTGCCTATCTTGGAGTCATTTTCATTTGTTATCTAGGCAGAGTTTCTGACTCTTTTGAAATGAGGGCTTTGTAAGCCCTGATTACACTAGTACAGAGCTTAAAAGGATAGCAGTGTTACTTTTTGGTTAGTATTTCACTCCCTTTCTTCCCCAGATAATTAAGAAATGGCTCAAGCCCTATTCATATAGACCTTTCCCATCCCAGTAGGGTAAGAGAAATAGCAGGGAATAACTAGAATGGTTCCACAACTCTGCACTTAATGAGTGTCTGTAAGGAATATTTAATATTGAAAGCATCTTTAAAGTAACTTTTGATAGAAAAAATCTAGAAATTTCTTTTAATGAGCGCATACATAGAAATAGTGCCTTGGAAAGGTTTCAACATGGTTAAGATTTTTGTTTCTTTTCTTTTTTGTTAAGGTTTTATTTATTTATTAGAGAGAGAGAGAGAGAGAGACATAGCGTGAGTGTGCAGTCGATGGAGAGCAGTGGGAGGGACAGAAGGAGAGGGAGAGAGAATGTCACATAGACTCCTCAAGCTGACCGCAGAGCCTCCTGCAGGGCATGATCTCACAACCCTGAGATCATGATCTGAGCCGAAGTCAAGAGTCAGCCGCTTAACCAACTTAACCACTTAGCCACCCAGGCACCCCTAAATTTTTATATCTTAAAGATGTATCATCATTAGTATGTTATTCATATCATCTTTGCAAGCAAATGAGCATCTTTTTTTAAAGATTTTATTTATTTATTTGACAGAAAGAGATCACAAGTAGGCAGAGAGAGCGGGGGCGGGGTGGGGGGGGGGAGCAGGCCCCCTGCTGAGCAAAGATCCTGAGGCAGGCCTCCATCTCAGGATCCTGAGATCATGACCTGAGCTGAAGGCAGAGGCTTAACCCACTGAGCTACCCAGGTGCTCCCAAATCAGCATTTTCACAGTAAATACTATTCCCATTTGATGAAGAACAGAGTTTTTCCTCTCTGCTTTAGATCAACCGTGAGTGGAAAGAGTTACATGTTGTCTCATACGGGTGTGTATATAGTCCCAGGAGTAATTTAGTAAGACAATAATAATCTTGGTCTCAAAGACCTTATACTTGATCTCATTTATATGTGTACAACTAGTTTCTGTTTCCCCTGGGGCACATGGTGAAGTTGGACATGGAGGGAGGGACATTAGATGGGTCACGTTGTTAAGATTTAGTCAATAAGTATAATGCACTATTAAATTACTCAGTGGTGACCATCGGGGCATATTTTTGTGTGGCATATTTTGTTTTGGCACTTGAATTTATGTGAGAATTCTTTTAGATCTTGAAGGTAAAAACAATAGCATTTTGCTTTTAGAGTTGCATTATGAAACTAAGAGGCTTATTTTTTCCTTCCCAGACTATATTAGCAATTTAAAGCAGTAGCGTAAGTGGTATGATTAAAAGATATAAGGGAAAAGAGTAGTAATGGAAGACAGTCTAGACTGTCTTTAAATTAAAAAACAAGCAAAATTGGAGCTCCTAAATAGCTTGATCAAGGAACATCCATTTATGCTCATGGGAAAGAGCATGTTTCTAGGCTCAGAACATTTAATGTCTTCTATTCCCATCTAAACTATCTTTAACAAAATCATCTACATGCTTTCAGTCCTGATTCTATTTTTGTAACTTTAGGATTATGATAGCTTCCCCTTTAAATTGGATTATAAGAGAAAGAATGCTGTGAATGTGTTCCCTGAAGTTTAGACTTTATAGCTATTGTGTTTCTCATGGTCAGTTAATAAATTACATTCTGGTATCTTCCTCAGTTTTTAGTGCATTTCATTTGGCTTGATACAATCAGGACTGGCAAAAAGTCCCAGGGATTTTTAAAGCAGAGACTAGTTTTTTATTTTTATTTTTTATTTTTTAAAGATTTTATTTATTTATTTGACAGAGAGAGATCGCAAGTAGGCAGAGAGGCAGGCAGAGAGGGAGGGGGGAAGCAGGCTCCCTGTTGAGCAAAGAGACTGATGTGGGGCTCAATCCCAGGACCCCAAGATCACAACCCAAGCTGAAGGCAGAGGCTTAACCCACTGAGCCACCCAGCTGCCCCCAAATAATTCATATTTCTTATCTGGAAAATACTGATGGCAATAACAGGATATTTGTGAAAATTACATAATGTGTCTCATGTTGTTCACATGGAACAAGGTGCACAATACACACTCAGTAATTCCTGGAGGGTAGAGTGGATTTTCCATCTCCATTCTCCACTGGCCTGGCCTGTTCAGGGCAAAACTCACACATCTCTGTCGAGGTGCTGCTCCTTGCTTCCCTCCCCAGCCAAAAAGTTATTCTAACTTTTTTCTTCCTCATCGTCTTTTCATTCTTTTCCTCTTCTTTTCCTCTTTTAACTCTTTTATGTCTTTTGGATTCTTCAAGCCAGATTAACCTGTTTGTTAAAATAGTCAAGTATGTAATTACAAGTCAGAAAAGAATTACTTTGTGAGCATTTTATAGCATGAGCAGGAAAGACAATCTATGTGGAGCCAAGTAGTTGGTTTGACTGAACTTTTCAGTTTTCAAAGTTCTGAACTTCTATGACTCAACTTTTGTTAGCAGGGAACATGAGGAAGACCCAAGGGGAAGGCCACAAGAAGTAGTTCAAAGCATTGAACTTTCTCAAAGAAATGAAAAAGCAGGATGTAAATCATATTGCCAAGTTGAATAGAGTCTACCTTTCTTCGTATCTGCCTGATTTGCTCTTGGAGGAATTCGGTACCTTTATATGTGGAAACCAAAGCTTCATAAAAACACAGTGCTTTTTCTGACCCTCCCCTTGCTTTTTTTTTTTTTTTTCTAGACTTCATTAAAAATTTCTTAAATCAGATCAAAAGGAAAATGAACCTGTGCATTAAGCTATCCTGTTGCAATAACTTCCTAAGTAGTTCCCTGACCACCTGCATATCTCTCCTCCCAACCGTCCTACATTTTGCTGCCAAACTCATCTTCCTTAATGAGTCACCTCACAGACAGGAACGGTTCCCCATTGACCCCTGAATTGAGTACACAAGTCTCGACTGTCATTCAAGATTCTCCACAGTGTGATCTATAAGATGTCTTTCTGTATTTATTTCCTAGGGCTATCCCTTATATACGCTGCATTTCAGCTGAATGGGAATATTCACCCAGAGCTGTTGCAAATGGTCATATAGTCTTTGTATTGACAAAAGCATATGGGTAAGGGAGCTGGAATGCAACCTGTATTTTTGCCTAGCTGAACATATTTGGGGTGTGTCTGCTCAGCCAAGTGCCTTTTTCTAATTTGCACAAAAATGAGATAAGCCAGAGATGACCCTGTTAACTCAATATTCACCAGGTACACCTTACTCTTTCCTGTATCTTAGTCTTTGTTCACACTTCTGCCCTATAAATTTCTTTTCATCTAATCCACTGAAGCTGTCAAACTTTACTAGTGGCCTCCCACTAGTCCTCATGTTTTTAATCTTTTCTGTGATAATTTATTTGTTGACTCTCCCTCTTAACTCTCTCTTCTCTGGGTTTCTAGGTCATATTCCTTTATTTTTCTTCTAAATATCTGATTAATTATATTTGGGCTTTTCCTGGGTTCCTACCACCCCACCTCCACCCTGACTCTTAAATATTATTATTGCTCATGTTCTTAAAGAAATAATCCTGACGTCTTTCTTGAGCCCTAGATCTATGTCTCCAACTACTTCCTCAGATGTCTCTTCTCCATAAGCATGCCTAAAACAATATGTCTAAAATAGTATCCACCCTCAGACCATCTTATTGTTCTGTATTCCCAATCTCCAGTCCTGGGAGCACCATATACCAATTTTCCAAATTATTAATTGTCAGGTTATCCTGTCCCTCCTTTCCACTTGGGACAGTCAACCAATCATCAAAGTAATTCTATTTTTGAATGTTTCTCTTAACTCCTTTTTTTTAATCCAACTGATATTACCTTAGTTCCCAATTCATTCTTTGGCTACACTAGTGCAAAACATTCCTGCCTATGGTACATTTCTTGTGCTTCTTAATATTTCAATCCATTCTCTACATTTCTGCCCCAGTTACTTTTCTACAACATTAATTTACCATATCATCATCCCAGCCCCCAGCATCTAATCAAGAAAACAAAATTCTTGTTAGTTGAATGCCACTCTCCTAAGTGCTAGACAATTCTCATATATCTGTTATCTCATATAAAGTGCACAGTAATCCAGATGTGAAGATAATCTTGTGTTATAGGTCAAGAAATCAATCCTCTGAAGGGATAAATAATTTTCTCACATAGCAGTGTCAAAGCAATATTTCAAAGACAGGTTCTTCTGATTACAAAGCACTCTCTCCTTCTAAATCTTACTTCCCCTTCAGAGATTTGAACATAATCCTAATATTTCATGTTCTCAATGGCCTTGTCAAATCACCTAGGTTTAGGTATAATAATAATAACGACAATATAAAATTCAGAGATAGTGTTTTTCCTTAAGAAAACATGAAACATATCAAAGCACTTACAAATTAGTCCTATACAGATGTAAGTTATTATTACAGATTCTTCAAAGCCCTGATGATAGCTATTTTTCTAAAGTTTTCTTGATTCACCAAATTGAATTGATTCTTACTTTCTCTGTGCACTTATTGTACTTGATGCTTATCTCAGAGTTTATTGTATTTATTTTAAAATATTTTCTCCACATACTATGAGTTTTGGGGGGACCAAGTTTATGTCTCAGTTATTGCTATATATCCAGCACTTAGAAAAATGTCCAAGAGAGTAAATTGAACACTATCTGCCCCCGAAAAAGAAAAATAAAAAGTTTGAGTTAAAACTAATAGATTAGCATGAAAGGTATTTAAATCTAGAAATTTAATCTAGATATCTAGGCATTTAAATCTAGAAAGGTATTTAAATCTAGAATGAGACCCTTCACTTTTAAAGCTAGTAAAGATAGCAGAGAGTAACCGTGAAAGACAGGACTTTGAGAAAAGAAGTCAAACGGAAGATCAGATTCTCAATTCAAATATAAAACATATAAGTGGTACTGTTGCACACCTCTAAGTAGCCCTTTCAAGTCATTCGACAAACAACAAATCATTTATTGAGGATAATTAGGGAACAGACTCTTCCCTTCTTAATATAAGCCTACAAAAGAAACAATGTGCTAATTGTTCCCAGATCTCTAATGGTCTGAGACTATGGATATGGAAATATAGGGTGTTTTCAATATTTCGGTGATCTTTCGGAAATTGTTTACCTCCCTGGAAATAAACTGTAGGCCAGAGGTAAAGAAGCACATTTTGAAGTTCAGAAGTAAAGACTGGCTCCTGGTGACAGCATGAAGATTATCGGCACAAGTTAGTGGATCAGACACGGTGACTAGAATTACCAGTCAGATGGAGGTGCCTGAGTGGCTCAGTGAGTTAAGCCTCTGCCTTCGGCTCAGGTCATGATCTCAGGGTCCTGGGATAGAGCCACGCATAGGGCTCTCTGCTCAGCGGGGAGCCTGCTTCCCCCTCTCTCTCTGCCTGCCTCTTGCCTACTTGTGACCTCTCTCTCTTCCTGTTAAATAAATAAATAAAATCTTTAGAATTACCAGTCAGATGGTCAGTCCAATGAAATGACTGTGTCCTGTGGGTGATCAGCCTTGGATACAAGTGCCGAGGGACAGGTGAAATGAGTGACCAGTAGCACTGAAAAGTGCTAAGTGTCTGTGGGCTTCATTTTATTCTTTATGAGTATCACAGCTGCTTCTGTAGCTCCCGACTTATGTAATGTTGTAAATAATACTGTGAACTCAGAAGTATAGATCACTAGCTAACATTTGAAAGAGTGTAAGAAATGTAGTGCCAAAAATTAATAAGCAGTTTAGTTAGTAGACTAATCCTTTCAGATTATCATGTCCATAGCTGAAAACAAATAATAAAAGGAATGTAGTGATGCAAATGTTAACTCTTTATAAAAGTGCATAAATCTTAAGGGCATAGCAAGCTTACAGTTATTGAGTGAGCACACGTGGTGTAAGTACCCAAATGAATATATTGAACATTACCAGCATCTCAGAAATCTCGTGCTTCTCCTGTTACCTACTGCACACCTCTACCCTAGGCAAAAGCTAACTGTTCTGACTTTAATACTGAAGATTAGATTTACCTCTTTGTGAACTTTATGAAATCAAGTAGTACTTCGTGTATTTTTTTGGCCTGGCTTTTTATACTCCATTTTATGCTTTGGCATTTATCAATTTGATGGCATATAGTAGTAGCGTGTCTTTATTGTTTTATAGCACGCCATTATTTGAAAATACACAAATACACTTGAAAAACGTGTTCGCTTGTTGAGGGACATGTGGGCTGATTCTGAGTTTTGACTATTACTGGTAACATTTCCATTAGCATTCTTATTTGCATCTGTTGCATTTTGCTGGAGTATGTAATTAGGAGTGGTCTCGTTAAGCAAGAGGGAGGCATGTGGTCAGATTCGTAGATTCTGCCCAACAATTTTCACTCAACTAATAGTACAAGAATTTCAGATGTTCCACATCCTAATAGTTGGTATTGCCAGGTTGATTGATGGATAGATTGATAAAATTTCAGCCATTCTGGTGGGCGCGTGGTAGTATTTCATTGCTACCTCAGCTACTGTCCTCTCATGTACTTCCTCCTTAGTACATTATGGTTTAGTATTAATGATATCTCATGATTTTAATGTTTTTTTCCCTGTTTTTCCCTCTTCTGTTTTTTTAAGTCTAATTTCAGTAACCAACTACCACCTGTTATTGTTATTCCTTGCTTATTCAATACAGATATTAATTTTGAATTACTATGCAAACAATTGGTCCTGTTTTATGTGGTGTGATATTGATCTGAAAATTTTCATAGTAATGTTTTGGGGGTACTGGAATATATGCTAATTGAGAATGAATGTTCTGTGCATATTTTCTCAGACTTATTCAGGAATTGAAATTTACTTGCCTCTAGAACTTCCTACTGATGAAAGAGGCAGAGAAGGTTAAACAAACCCTTTTTGCAAAAAGATATGTCCATTTCCATACTGCCCACTAAATGTGAGTAGAGGGGATATGAGTTTTTAAGGTATGGTTTATCCACTGGGTCTTCCTCTTCTATTAACATTGCAGATCAATATGGTGACTTTGGAAGGTGGTGGTGCCATAGGTGGAAGCAGCCTAGTTCTCTAAATTACCATTGAAAGGAGAGTCTTCCACAGATTCACAAATATTTATTTTGGACTTTATTTTTTAGCCTGTTAATATTGTAGATTACATTGATTTTTCAAATATTGGATCAGTCCTATGTCCCTGAAATCAACCTATTTGGTCATGAGAAAAGAAAAAGACATGGAGGAACCTTAAATGTAGATTACTAAGTGAAAGAAGCCAATCTGCAGAGGCTATACATACCGTATGATTCCAACTACATGACGTTCTGGAAAACTTAAAACTTTGAAGACAATAAGAAGATTAGTAGTTGCCAGAGGTCGGGGATGTCAGAGGGTTGAATAGGTAGAGCACAGAGGATTTTTAGGTCAGTGAAATTTCATACAACACTGTAATAGTGGATATACATCATTATACATCTGTCAAAACTTACAAGCTGTACAACCTCAAGAGTGAACCCTAATGCAAGCTATGGACTTTGGTTGATTATAATGTTAATATCATTTCATCATTGTAACAAATATTCCACTCCAGTGTGGAGTGTCTTGTATGAGAAGCTGTTGATGTGTTTAGAGAGAGAGAATATGGGAACACCATACTTTCTGCTCAAGTTTTCTGTGAATCTAAAATTTCTAGAAAACTAAAGCTCATGAATTAAAAAAATGAGTCAGTACACAATGAAGAATATATGATTTGATTCAACAGTGCTTTGCATAAAATATGCTGAGGTTTTTCATTGACCATAAATTCAATGCAAACAAAAATTATGATGAAATTTCTAAGAAGAAAAAAAAGGAAACATACTTTTCTCTTTTGGGCTAAATAAAATCGAGGAACTAATAGGCACATCTTAATAAGCTTTGATCTAATTACATCTGGTATTTAGATATCAGACTCTGCATTTAAAAAAACATTTTCATGTAAATGAGATTATTGTTAAATTGTGAAAGGTTTTGAGCCTTGTCATTTTAGAAATGTTTGAGGGAATTAAAAATATGTATCCTGAAGAAGCAATAACTAACAAAAGACTTAATATCTGCATCCTGAGATTCAAAACTTGCCTGGAGTTGTATCCATATGGGTCCAAATGTCAAGATTTGCATCAATTGACAGAAGAAAGATGGAGAGTTTTTTTAAACTTCCTTCTCTGGAAGATCATTGAAAAAGAATTGTTGTTTCATGAAGAGAAACATGTCATGGACAACATACAAACAGACCTCAAATAATCCTGTGCCAGAATTTTAGCAAGCAGTTCTTTTTGAGTAAGTTAGAGTATGTGGTGTCCAAGGTGGCGGATCTCAGCATTTTCTACAACATGGCACAAAAGACAATTATATTTGTGTCACACAATATGAAGGCTGGAGGCCATTGGCTGGAACTCAGTTCACCATATTCCCTGGTGGTGGGGGAAGACTGTCTCCACCTTCCTCTAACCTCTTCAGTGTTGACCATGGTGCTGTGGCATGAGTTGGAAGAACCTCACTCAAAAGTCACATCCAGGGCGCCTGGGTGGCTCAGTGGGTTAGGCTGCTGCCTTTGGCTTGGGTCATGATCTCAGGGTCCTAGGATCGAGTCCCACATCGGGCTCTCTGCTCAGCAGGGAGCCTGCTTCCCTCTCTCTCTCTCTGCCTGCCTCTCTGCCTACTTGTGATCTCTCTTTGTCAAAGAAACAAACTCTTTAAAGAAAAAAAAAGTCACATCCAACTGTAAGATTGCATGATGCTCCATCGAGGATGGAAAGATTTGAGATGGATTTTTTTGTTTCCCCAGCAATAAATGGCTTCCATATTAGAAACTTCCATAAATGATAGAGAAGAGGACAAATACAGAGTAACATTTCTTTATGCCTCCTGTTCTTATATCACTGCTATTCTACTCTGATCCTCAATTTTAGCATTGAGTAAAGTATTCTGTATTCTGGCCATTCTGAGAACTTGTCTCCAGAATTAGGCTACTACTTCATAATAAGTCAATTGGCTTTTTAAATCTGTGTAAGGAAGCAAGGAGAATCAAATCCGAATATTTGGTCTGTAGCAGCAAAGAATCTGAATTCTTCGCTTCTGCTTCTGCAGATGAAAACATGTTGAACACAATGCCAGAATAACAAATGATAATGCTTTTTCTAGAGGGAGTAGACCAAGCTGCAAGCTCTTGGACTCTGTCCATATTTACTTTTCAATTTCAGTTCTGAATTTTTAGCTGTTCATATCTAAGTTTTATTTCAGCTGGAAGGATGATGACTGTGTCACATTCAAGATATCGAGTGTGGTAACCAACTTGTGGCTACACATCAAGGAGAATTATATTACACATTCAACCATGAACTTGATATTAATGGTCTAAGGAAGTCTTCCCTGCTAAAGGAACTCTCATCTTTTTCAAAACCATGGCTTCTTTTGTGAATCTAATAAAGTGAGGGAAGGAGGTGAAGGGCCGTTCCAGAAAGAGGAACATCTCCTATCCAATGTATTTTTCTTCTGGATTCTCAACATTTAAAACACTTTTTATTTTGGAAAAGTGCAAATTAACAAGGCTTTCTTTTTTTTTAATTTTTTTTTAAAAGATTTTATTTATTTATTTGACAGAGAGAGATCACAAGTAGGCAGAGAGGCAGGCAGAGAGAGAAGGGGAAGCAGGCTCCCTGCTGAGCAGAGAGCCCAATGCAGGGCTTGATCCCAGGACCCTGAGATCATTACCTGAGCCGAAGGCAGAGGCTTAACCCACTGAACCACCCAGGTGCCCCTTAACAAGGCTTTCTTAATAATGTTATGGTTATTGGAGCACTTGGATGGCTCAGTTGGTTAAGCAGCTGCCTTTGGCTCAGGTCATAATCTCAGGGTCCTGGGATTGAGCCCCACATGGAACCCCACATGGAACCCCACATCAGTTTCACTGCTTAGCAGGGAGTCTGCTTCTCCCTCTTCCCCTCCACCCAACTCATGCTTGCGTGTGTGTGTGTGTGTGTGTGTGCGTGCGTGTGCGCATGTGCTCACATGTACACTTTCTTTAAATAATCAAAATCTTTTTAAAAAATAATGTTGTGGTTGTTTTCTTTCTCTTTTCTTTTTTTTTTTTTGTAACGGCTGCTATGATTTTGGTGTCTTTTGAATTACTGTTCATTCATCAAACATTAATTTAGAACTTATTCTGTGCCCAGCACTGCAGAAGATGTTGGAAAGGAGAGATGAAAAGGGAATAATTTTTGTCCTAGGAAAATTTAGGCAAGGACATGTATGTACATACCAATGTTTCCCATAGTGTAGCAAATACTGTGTCTTTGCGATTGTGTACAGGGTGATAAAGATAAATTAGATGGGAGGATGATTTTGAGGAATAATGTCACAATTCTGTTAAGCCCTGAGCTGAGTCTTAAACTCACAGTGTGCTAAATTTTATTTAATTTAACTTATATATCATACTCTGATTATTCCACAGGATCAGGGCAAGTCTGATTCTCACCCTTCTAAACAGTAGTTATCAATTAATTTTTATATTCTAGTTGAACCCTGTTGTTCACACTCAAATCCTTTACAAAAACACTTTATTTTTAAGGTAACCTATCTTGTCTGTTTTGATTTTTTTTTTTTTAGATTTTATTTATTTCTTTGACACAGAGAGAGCACAAGCAGGGAGAGCAGCAGGCAGAGGGAGAGGGAGAAGCAGGCTCACTGAGCAGAGAGCCTATCGTGGGGCTCCCTGACATGGGTCTCAGTCCCAGGACCCTGGGATCATGACCTAGCCAAAGGCAAATGCTTAACCAACAAGGCACCCCTTGTGCCTTGATTTTTGTAATTAGGCTTCCATTTGGGTCCTTGGCTCCAAGCCCTATATTTGGTAACTACTTGTAGTTCTTTCATTTTTTGCCTTATGTACAGTCAGTTCTCATCAGTCTTGATAATTGTGTTCTATAAAAGTACCATGAATACTGAAATAGTGAATATTGACCCATCCTTCGTAACGATGCTCTGCAAATGAGGTCCTGCAAATGGGGCTCTGCCTTCTGCCTTGCTCTTATTGGTCTGCCTTGCAGGGATTGGAAAATTGCTCATCTGATGTCAAGATAGTCTCCCAAGGGTGTGTGTGATTTTTAGTATCTGCAGTGCCTGACCACAGTACCTGATGAATGTGGGTACTCAATTAAATTCTTTGAATGAATAAATACTTTTTTGTTTTTTTTTTTAACCAAAGTCAGATATCAGATATCATACTTTCCCGGTTATTCTAACCTTATTTCTGTACTGAATTTTTTGTTACTGTAATGTTTAAATTTTGGTATAATTTTAACCTTAGGAAAGTTTCAAGAGTAGCACAAAGGATTCCTGTATGCCTGTTACTCAGATTCACCATTTATTCTTCTCTCATTTACTTCAGGATATTGTCTCTCTCTCTCTCTCTCTCTCCTCCCCACCCTTCCCCATTATATTTCATATTAAACCACTTGGGAGTAAGTTGTGAACATCATATTCCATGACCTCTAAGTACTCCAGGGTAGATTTCTTAAAAATCAACAATAATTTCTTATTTAACCACAGTATAATTACTGACATCAGGAAATCTAACATTGATGCTATACTATTGTGTAATCTGCAGTACATAATCAAATATTGTCAATTTCCCCAATATTATCTATATTCTAATAATACATTCAAATTTGATCAGTTCTCTTAATAATGTCTGTTATAGCTATATTTTATATGATTTTATAGATTCTAATTCAGGATCATGCCTTGCCTTTAGTTGCATATTTATTAGTCTTCTTTAATCTAGAATAGTTCCTCAGTCTTTTTCTTTCATGACCTTGACAGTTTTGAAGTGTGCAGGCTCATTATTTTGTACTGTTTTTATCCATTTGTATTAATGGATATCCATGTACATTCAAGTAAATTTGGAATATCAAGAAAATTTAAAAATCTGTCCACAATATTGTAACCTAGAGATATGATTAACATTTGTGTATTTCTCTTATTTCCCTACAATATACATTTCAAGATATCTGAGGTAAGCCACGGCTTAGATTCTGAGCACCTGTTGACATGTAGATTGACTGGTTTAAAATCTTGGCTACATCAATAACGAGGTGTGTGGCTTTGGGTGAATTTTCAAATTATTCTCGTGTTTTTTTTTCTCCAATGGAAATAACCATATCTCATTGGATTATTGTGAGCAATAAATGAATTATATGTAAAATGCTTAGAAGAGTGCCAGACACAAAGTAAACACTGGATGACTGTTAATCACTTTATCCATGTGGTTTCAAAGGGGAGCTACCTGTCTTTACATGGATCATAGTTATTGGCCCAAGCCTGGGCACTTGTAAGTAGTTGCTAACCTGGAAGGATAAACTAAATAGAAGAGGTGAAGAGGGAGAGTTTTTGTGGTGTTTAAACCCTGGTTCCCATTGTTTCTTAGATTTATCGCATTGTTTGTGCTTCTGTGGGTTATGTTCTTGTGGCTCTCTTAGGTGAGCCAAACCTGCTTTTTGCCTCTGCTGCTCTAATTTAGAGTTTTCTTCAGAGTCCAACCAAAGGGTCTTGAGGAATACATTTATTTCCTGCATATTAACATAATAGAGCCTGCATTTATTTGAAAGACAAACTGAATATTAAACACTTTACATCCATATAACCTTTGAGTCATTACCACAACCCTATGTAATAGGTGTTATTATTATTCTGTTTAATATATGAAGGTACTAGGACACAGAGAAGTTAAATTTGATCCTAAACCAGGCATTCTGGCTCCAGGATCTATGTTCTTAAATGTTAATGTGTCATGGTGGCACCTCCCGGTCACTTTGTACTCTAGTTTGCAGTGTTCCAAGAGACTGTAGATTCCTTTGATAGAATTTACATACTGAAGAATTTCTCTGTGTCTCTTTCCAGTGCATATGCATACATGTACATGCGTGTGCGTGCTTACACCCACACACAGAGTACAGATAGATAACTCAACAGTCTAGTCTGGTAAAATCATTCTTATATAATAATTTAATTAACATTTTTAAGACTTCAGTATCTTTTGGCTTAAAAGCTTAAGTTTTAGATTTTCTTCCTCTTCCCAATTCCTCCTCAAGGTGGCACTGGATTGTGAAAGGAGTTCTCCCCATTTGAGATTTTGTCTTGCAAGTCAGTCCAGAAAGAGAGAAGCCCTGTGTGGGAGTTTCTTTTCTGCCTTTGTGAGTGATGGTAGGGGCAGAAGTAGCAGCAAGTCTCCCATCATGAAGAACAGTTTCCTGATGTGGCTTCAATGCTGATTGGTGGCTTCTCTAACCTAGGTTTTGCCTTTCTCTACTTTTGTGAAGAATTACATTTTACATGGTATGGGACATGATTTACGAAAGATAAGATAATATTTTGTGAGACATTATCATCCTTACTTTAATATGATCATTCCAGGTTTTTTGGGTATGCTTTGGTCTAAAGTGTTTTTGTTCGTTTTTTGAATTTTCCTATTTTCTCTGTCAGTTTATTTTAGTATCTTTTTTTTCTTAAGATTTTATTTATTTATTTGAGAAAGAGCCAGAGAGAGCTGGGGGGTGGGCAGAGGGAGAGAGACAAGCAGACTCTGCGCTGAGTGCAGAGCCTGACACGGGGGCTTGATCGCTTGACCTTGAGATCATGACCTGAGTGGAAATGGAGTCAGACACTTTACCAACTGAGACACGCAGGCGCCCCTCATTTTAGTGTTCTTGTAAAAAACATAGCTAGCTTTATTTTATTTAAAACCCAAACTCAAGGTTTTGCTTTTTATTATTTTTTTTTTGAAGATTTTATTTGAGAGAGAGAGCACACTTGAGAGATAGCTCATGAAGGGGGAGGGATTGAGAGAGAGGGAGAAGTAGGCTTCCCACTGAGCAGGGAGGCCGATGACACATTAGGGAGTGGTTCCCAGGACATGGGATCATGACCTGAGCCCGAGGCAGACATAACCGACTGAACTACCAAGGCACCCCTAATTGGTGTATTTAATTACCAAGGAGTATATGTCTCTGTGTGCTCTCCATTATTTTTGCCTACAATTTGGTGAGATATTTTGATTAGGTACTTTTTTTTTTAAGCCAAAAAAGCCATTTTGTTTTATCTTAGATTCTGTTTCTATTTTTCTTTGAGATCCTCTATGTTTATTAGATTAACTGAGTTCCTATATGTATCCTGTTCCTATTTGTTTTATTATCTTTGTTCTTTGTCTATACTTTCTCAGAGGGTTTCCCCAAATTTTCCTCCATCAGACTCACTTGGTAATCTGTGGTGGCTCGTCTGCTTTCTTAGCCATCCCAGTTGGCTTTAATTATGTTTTGTGGCTGGGATTTTTCGAGACATTTTTCTCAGACAGATAATTTTATATTTCTGCTGTTGTGGCAGGCCATCCATTTTGTTACATACAGACCCACATACTCTTGAGCGTCTTCCAATTTTTTTTTTTTCTATCTTTTGGAGAAAATCTTTTTCAGTGATGTTTTTCTTCTATGCCTTCAAAGCAATGGCTGCTTTTCCTTGATTGTAGACATCTTTTCAAAAATCTCATGGCCTTTTTCCACTCCATCTACTCACTGTTGAAAAGAAATCTTTCATTTTCCATTAGGTGGATAGGTAAAAGATGCAGTGTCCTAACCTTTTTCAGTGTCCACTTATATGCTGGCATCTAGCTCTGAAAGCCACTTTTGTATTCTCAGCCATTAGGCTGTATTGTATAGACACTCATCCACTGAGACTCTCTGGACGGGCTCACTTCAGCTTCAGCTGTTGGTATCTTCCTGTTGGTAAATAAATCACATTCTGTTCCCAGTATTTCATTATAAGTGAGGGGTGCGACAGCTACCCCTGCTGCTCCAGGCATCCTACCCCATCCTCTCTTTGACCTGCCACCTGGATCTGACATTACTCCCTGTCCTACCCTCCAGCCACCCCCCCATCAGACCCACTAAACATACCATATGGTCCCCTGCTACACCCTGTTTGCCTTCCTGGGAAATGCCACACTCTTCCCAGTTGGATCAGGCCTTGGCTCTGGCTAGCAGGCATCCCTGTTGAGTGTTCGAAAGAGGAGAACATTATCTGATGGAGGGGCTTGGGTGAAGAGGCCTGATCCCCCTTCATGGACTTCTGGAAGTCAGGGGAGGTCAGAAAGAGAGACTAATGCTCCAAGGTGATTCATAAAGGGAGGCCTCCAGGAACAGGCAGCCACAGTTTCCTGGGACAGTTCTAGAACACCTCACTGCTGCTGGGAGGAACACCAGGCCCAAGGAAGATAATAGAACTGCGTGTTCTGGTTGCTGTGGCTCTGAAACTCAGCAGATACAGGATGGCCCCATGGCCTTCATGAGAATGTCGTGTCACTGACAGGGACGGGATGCTTCCTTGAAGGCTGATAGACTTGCAGCCTGTGCATGAACAGTTTACTCCCCTGCTCTGGTCTAGGGCGTTCCTGCCCCTGCATAGAATTTTGCTCAGAGCCAAGGCCCCCCACACCTGGCTGGACCCAGGGGCAAAGCATCACTGGGATTCTGGGGTGTTGTAGGAGACCTCAGCAAGAACTGGGATTTAATTGCTAGGTGGCCTGAGCCAGACTCCTTTCAGATGAGTATGGGGCAAGGAGTCTCTAAGCACCTGGGGCACCCAGATGTTTCTCATCCCAGGACTCCCCTGCCAGCACCTGCAGAATTCCTGAGATCTCACCAGGTCGGACTTTCTCTGAAAAGAGTGCTCAGAGAGGTCAGGACAGCCTCACGTCTCATCTGATTTTAGTCGTTCTCTGAGCTGTCCTGAAGCTCAGAGTTTCCCAGCCCACCCTTTCCCTACACCTCCATCTGGACCTAGGGCTTATCTCCCCCCCCCCCCCCCCCCCCCCCCCCCCCCCCCCCCCCCCCC
>ML105594.1:0-20146 GCA_003697995.1 Taxidea taxus jeffersonii | reverse complement strand
TTTTGTCCTTTCTGTAACCATACCTAGAAGCATAGGTTTCCCCCCCCCCCCTCTCCCCCCCCCCCCCCCGGCCCCGGGGGGTTCCCCCCCCCCCCCCCCCCCCTGCAGCCTACACACCCCAAACCACAAAGCTCACTCTTTGAGCTCCCAGCTGTGCAGTTTGCCTTCCTGGGAAACACCACACTCCTTCCTCACCCGGACCAGGCCCTGGCCCACAGGCATCCTCTCCTAAGAAAAGGTAAATTACCAATCCTGCTATTTTTGCTTCTAGGACCTTTCCCTATGCTGTTTGGCAGTTCTGTTAACTTCAAACAGAGCAAAGAATTTCATTTAAGTAAAGAAAATGAGTTTATTTGGGAATAGAGAAATTGTGGTTCAGGACTAGCCAGCTCTGTGTAACCATGGGCAAGTTCAAAGAGACAAAGGAAGGGAAGGTCAACTTTTATTCGGTTGTAGGAGGAAATTGGGAGAGGGTTGTTCTGAGTAGAAGCTTGTTGGAGAAGAACATGAGTTGAGGTTGGGTTGAGTTGGGTGGGTTCTCATGGGTTGCAGGTGGCGGGTAGTGTGTTGTTGCTGGGCAGAGAGGGTCCTGCCATGTCTTGAAGGAAGGAGATCAGTTCCCGGTGGAAATAATTATCTTTCTTTTTCCTGCTGGTTATGTGGTTGCAATGAATGGTGCTTACAAGAGAGTTTCTGCTTTGGGGCTTCCTGACTCCCATTTTAAATGAGGTTTCTTTATTTATTTTCACAGTTCTTTCTGCAGCACATAGAAATGTGTAGTTCTGCTTACTCTAGTGCATCATACACTGAGAGCTTTAGTTTTGTGTGGCTTTGAAAAGAGAAGATCTGATGGGGAAGCAGCTGAGAGGCGGACCAGGTCAGGGGTGAATGAGTTATACTTCTAATGAGACTTGTGCCAGGTCCTCATTCAATGTAAATATATCCCTTACATCCCCGAATTAGTGGCGTATATGGCTAGAGTCTTAACAGTTTTCAGGACTTCTGTATTCTGGTGGGGTTTATGGAATATATTCAAAGGTCTTTGGTTTCTAACCAGTATCTGTTGAATGTTACCATTAGTAAAAATGTGGTTTGGGAAAAATGACTTTTCTAAAGCTTTGATGTATATTATCATTACAGGGCTTTGCCTTTTCATGTATCTTTGTGGACTGTTAGTGCAAGACCTTACTTCTAGGCTGATACCCTACCGATCTGGGCGATTTTAGTCCCACTCTGAGCCTGTATATGTATTTAGACTACCTCCTTCCCAAAGGATGTAAGATCTGAAGTGTGAGAGACTATGTTTGGAGAACAACTGGATATATGGAGTTCATCTATTGTTCACCAGTTTATCTGTTTATCTAACAATCTGTTATCTAGTATTAGAAATGTCAATAGCCTTTTGAGTTGAGAAGAAGAGCATGTGCAAAGGAGAAGGAAACCATCTAGTACATCGTGTCTGGAAAATGACAGAAGTTGAATGTTGCTCTGAGCGTGGACAATGGGTTACTGGAAGCTGTGTTTGCTACTGTTTGAACCTCACCCCACTGCAGTGTGGAAGCAGCGAAGGTCATGAAGCATCGGAGAGACTTGGTTCTGATTTATATTTTAGGAGATCAGTAACTGAGGCAGCCACTAAGAGCTGGAAAGTAGAGGGACCACAGGCAGAGATACCAACTTGGGAACTCTCGTAACTTCGCTGAAAGTTAATGAGAACCCAAAGGAAGAGGGTGAAGAGGACAGAGGAGGAGAAAGATTTGAGAAATACTTGGGTTGTAGAACGGATGAGAGATTTGATGTGGTGGGAACAAGAAAGAATAGTGGAGGCTTATACTGATGTTCCTAGGCCTGTGTTAATTTCTCACTGCACACGGAAGGAGCAGCAAGGATCTGGAGATTGGCCTTGTGACATTTTAAGTTTCAGGTTTCTGAGGGAAACGGGTTAACATTTATTTTATTTATTTATTTTTAAAAATATTTTATTTATTTATTTGACAGAGAGAGAGGGAGGGATCACAAGTAGGCAGACAGGGAGGAAGCAGGCTCCCTGCTGAGCAGAGAGGCCAATGAGGGGCTCCATCCCAGGATCCTGGGATCATGACCTGAGCCGAAGGCAGAAGCTTAACCCTTTGAGCCACCCAGGTGCCCCAGGGATTAACATTTATTAACCACTTCCTCTGCACTGTGCTGGAAACGTTACACCTATTTTTTCTTTTTATCCCCCCCAATATTATGAAATTTAATAATTTCATTTTACAGAGAAAGAATCTACCTGTGGTCCAGCTTCATTAAATTGCCCAATTCCTGTGAATAACACATTTCCATGACTAAGGTAGTGGGGTACAGATTTGAACCCAGACGTGTCAGTGACTATAATTCACACACTTCCAGGAACGAGAGCTGAAGAGTATGGGTGTGGGGCTCAGTAGATGCTGGAACCAGAGTGCCTGGGTTCTTGTCCCACATCTGCAAGTATTCAGCTGTGTGCCCAGAGATAAGATCCTTAAACCTTATGTCTCCTTTTCTCTTTGATTTTAAGGAAAAAAAAGGGAGAAAAAAATGATACTTATCTCATATAGTTGATTTTTGAAGTTTAAGTGAATGTGTGTGTGTGTGTCATGTATATGTCATGCATATATGTATAAGTACATGTATACATATCATATGCATAGTTTTGGGTGTCAGATGCTAGTGTCTGCTAATATTATTACTATTATTAGTGCTATGACTTGTGCATTTAAGGTGAAATTATTTCTTAGCGATTCGAGGTAAAGATACTGAAAGATACTGAAGATAAAGAAACTAAAGAAAGGTTAGGTTAAACACTGTGATGTAGGTCATAGTTAGAGTCACTGCTCTAGAAGACAATATGTTCTTTTTGTTTTTTTAAACATTATTTTGGGTATATAAAAATATGAATTTTTAGAAGAGCGCTTTCTTTTCTAACATGCCTTATATTTCTCATACAATAATTCCTCCAAAAGTTTATACTTAAAAAATCTTCACTTGTGCTTTTAATAGGTTAAAACTCCCTTTGGTGTCTTTGATAAATTGAGTTTATCGAGGCTTTTCTGGAAATGCTTTAGGGACTTTAGTGAGGAGGGGTGGGGGAAGTGGTTTTTGTATGTAAGCATAAAGTACAAAGCAATCTTTTTCAGAGTAATATAATAAGAGATCCACCGAAGTCCTGATGGATTCAAGTTCCAATTCCTGCACAGTATTTCAGAAGAAAATTATAATAAAGAAAAAACATGAGCACTATAGATACATGAAGCTTGGATTTGCTTTCAAAATCATCTTAAAGAGATAGGAGCTGGTAACGTTAATTGCCCCAGAAATTCTACCTCTGTCTAAGCTGTTGTTATGGTAATCCTATAAACTCTTGATTTTGTTAATTTATTTGTTGATTTGCAAATCTCTCTTTTTTTTTTTCTAGGATTTTATTTATTTATTTGACACAGAGAGAGAGATCACAAGTAGGCAGAGAGGCAGGCAGAGAGAGAGGGGGAAGCAGACTCCCCACTAAGCAAAGAGCCTGATGCCAGACTCCATCCCAGGATCCTGAGATCATGACAGAGGGAAGGCAGAGGCTCAGCCCACTGAGCCACCTAGACACCCCATTTGCAAATCTCTCTTAATCTCCTTTTAGGCTCTGGATATTGTGTAAAGGGCTCAGATACAAGACCAAGGAATGATTGCAATTGATAAGTGATTAATAGTTACATGGGAGAGACAGCTATGACAGGGATTACTAAGCACTTGGTATTATGTAACACAAAATAAGGCCTAACACTGTTGATGGGTAAGAAAGTCTTACTGGAGGAAATGACACCAGTGGAGTCTTTAAGGATAGGTAGGGTTAACCAGATAGAATGGAGGAGAGGAGGGAATGATGTTTTAATTAAGGGTAAAGAGTAAAGTTAGGGTAAGAGGAAAGTCATGCCAATTAGAGATGGCCCCACAAAACCAGGAAAGTCAGCCCTTCGGTGTTGTTGGAACACAAAAGGCAAGGCTTAGTGAATTCCTGGTGAGAGGGGGAGAGTCTGTATTAGACCAGTAGTGGAGAAGATGGAGGCAACAAACATGGATATATGTTAGAACTATTTACTGCTTTAGCAAAGGAGACTTTCTCAGGTAGGTACAAAATTCAGAAGATAAAATTGCAACACCTTAACCACATATTTTTTGACAAAATTTTGTTCAGCAAAAACCATAAAGCCACACGCAAATAACAGACAAAGATGTAAATTTCTTGGTATACAAAGTGCTGTTAAAAATCAATAAGAAGGTTGAGCATCGGCTTCAGCTCAGGTCATGATTCCAGGGTCCTTGGATCGGGCCCCACATCGGGCTCCCTGCTCAGCAGGGAGTCTGCTTCTCCCTCTCCCTCTGCCCCTCCCCCACTCATGCTCTCCCTCTCTCTCTCTCAAATAAATAAAATCTTTAGAAAAAAATAAATCAATAAGGAAAGGGCCCCTGTGTGGCTCAGTTGTTAAGCCTCTGCCTTAGGCTCAGGTCCTGATCTTAGGTTCCTGGGATTGAGCCTGCATCTGGCTCCCTGCTGGGAGGGAAGCCTGCTTCTCCCCTCTCCCACTTCCCCTGCTTGTGTTCCCTCCCTCGCTGTCTCTCACTCTCTCTGTCAAATAAATAAATAATGTCTTTAAAAAAAAGAAATCAATAAGGAACACCCATGCTAAAGAATGGATTCTTCCTCCACCAGGAAGAGAGGGGCCTTGTCCTTCTGCAGACCTAAGTCATGAAGCAGTCTTCTGGGGTTGGCCTGAATCTGCTTTCTCTTACCTGCCAGTAGCTACACTATGTCATCTGGTTAAGATCATAACTTTGCCAGTGGGCTCCCAAGCCCATAATAAAAAACATCAAAGAGGGGCGCCTGGGTGGCTCAGTGGGTTAAAGCCTCTGCCTTCGGCTCAGGTCATGATCCCAGGGTCCTGGGATCGAGCCCTGCATAGGGCTCTCTGCTTGGCAGGGAGCCTGCTTCCCTCTCTCTCTCTGCCTGCCTCTCTGCCTACTTGTGATCTCGTCTGTCAAATAAATAAATAAATAAATAAATAAAAAACATCAAAGAAATAAATGGAAGTTTACTTAGTTTATTGTGTCCTCAACTAAGCGATATGTGTAGGATGATGTATACAATGACTATACATTTCATATCAACTTTGGGGTGTATTAACTAAGAAATATATATAGGGTGATGAAGAGAATAATTATACATTAATTACACAAACTATTAACTATATTTCTAACCTAAAGACAGGAAATAACCTTCTCATTGGACCAGAGTTCTTTTTTAACAAATATTTCTATATTAAAACATGAGGATAATATCTTTTACAGATTTAATTCCTCTTGGAACTGGTATCAGCTGACTTATGAAATTTCCAAAATAAAATTTTAGTTTAAGAATTGTAGATGTGTCTCTATCCTACCTCATCAGATGCCGAGGCAAACTTATCCTTCAAATGTATAACTCAGAAGGGAGTGAGGTGTGCACCCTACCCTTAAACCTCACGCATGGTCCAGTTTATTCATTTCTCCTCTAGAAGAAATATGTAGCTTCTTCCTTCTTCCTGCCTCTCTGAGATACTGAGATTAATCTGTTCCTTTGTATAAGAGCAGCTTCATCAGCAAGGCAGTATACCAGATTTTCATGGCAAGGATAGATTATTGGTTAGAACTTTGTATGTATTTACTTTGGTTTCCTTTTGTAAGATATTAGATACCCTTTAATAAAGGAGATAAATTAGAAAGGGTCATAAAAGGAAAAAAATACCATTTCCTCTTACACGTATTATATAAATTTTCAATATCTTGTGTTCTCAATAGAGGATTGAGTCCCCAGATCCCATTAGAGAATATAGATTGGGTTTGTAAACCGAAATTTCGGCTGTAGTGTGTGCATTTAACTTAGTTATGAATTCTCTAAACCAGAATCAGTTGTGTTCTTACTCTTAACCACAACAGAAACAAATATGTATTTGAAGTCTTACTTGCTTGTCATACTTTAGACAGCCTTGAATGAAGTGGTCAAATTCCTATATAAAATTATAATCGAAAAAGGAAAAAAAATCAATAAAAACCAGAACAGTCATCCTTAGCAACAGTTTTTCAGCCAGGTGCTGCTTGGAAATTCAGGAGACTGTCTTCAGAATACTTTTATATGTTGCTGAAAGAAAGTACTGAAGCTAATATAGCTGCAAAGGAGAAACAGTTGTTCTTAAATGTCATCTATTTGCTGGACCTGAACTGGGTAAGGATTCAGACTTGATTCATTCAATTATTGTTCCCAGCAGTGTTCTCACCAACATATTGCTTTGTTGGCTGCTCAAGTTAGCTGAAATAAGATTGGGCTCTATGGAAGAAGGACTGCAAGGAAAGAAAGAGGTTATTGGCTTTAAAAACTACCGACAGTCCATTTTATAACTCATGCTATTTGAATGAATTCAAATATAAAGCTTTTTTTTAAATTTCAGAAAACAAAGCTTATAGGAAGCCATAAAATTGATATTAAATCCAAAACATGAGTCTGAAATGTTGTCTTTTTTGGATTTCAAAGTAACACTGGTATTGTGATATATATTTTATATCATGCAGTATAGAAAAAATGCATAAGTTAAAAACTAGTAGAATTAGGTAAACATGTTTTCTAGCAGTATTATACCATTTTCTCTCAGTAAATCAAATATTGGTAAAGATGTCTCATGCATCAAAACTACTTTACCATATTTGAAATAGTTTGCTGTGTTCCTAGAAAATAATTCCCTAAAGGCATCTTGTTTATTAATTTTTGTATAAGCCTTGTCTAGTATAGTTCTAACTATATAGCAAGTTTTTAGTAAATGTGCACCAAATTGGACAGGTTTGAAAGATTTCTGACTTTGACATAGTCATGGCTTAAGTACAAAATTAGCGCCATAGTAAAATTTACATGAGCATTATTTGCAAATTTAAGAAATCACCTATTAGGAAATTACTGACTGTGGATTCATTAAAGTTACCCAGACAAATAATTATTTGGGATCTTTTCTCCCTAATGTCCCAAGATGTATATTTTAAGAGTTATTTACTTCTAACCTTAGAGCTGTACTTAGAATGTTATATTTCACCAAGTAGATCTCATTGATAGTTCAGTGTTATAGCTGATTGATTATTAAAGTTATTGTACTGGTTCAAGACTATGCCAAAAATACACAGAAATTTTGAAGGAATCCGAGCCACTTTGTGATGAGAAAAATCCCTCCTGTGAGTCATTTCCTATTATTATCTCCTGTAGTGAGTTTTATAATTTAATAATTTTAATGAAGTTTATAGAAGAGTACTTCCTTAGAGGGTCATTAGTCACATATAAGAATTCTGTCAAGTTTGACAAATGAGTTTAAAAAATAAATTAATGTGGGTAAAACATGGTATTATTTATAGCTGTTTTTCTGCTTAGTGATTTTTATTGTGTTGCCTCTTTTCTACCTCAGTAATACAGAGTTCCTTAGCCCCTGGAGAGTGTAGATTTGAATCTTGTTCTTGTTTGTCTTACTGCACATCTTCTGGTGGATTTACAGATAGAATTACATCCACTAAAACATAACATTAATACAAAACTAGGTATAGTGAAAGCCTTACAAATCATAGGTAGATGATGAAGTGAATATTAATCTTCCTCCACAGCCATTTTTTCAAGGTGTTTCTCTGGTCTGGGAGTTAGATAGAAAGGATTGATAACATGACTGGTGGCATTTTCCCCAGCATGTTCATGGGAAAGAGTGCTGATGACCTTCAGAGAGTACCCGTTACCAGCCCTAATGGAGTCTAGTGCTCTTTGAGGCACTGCTTCTCTGCCTTATAGCCCCACATTGATCAACCATCACTGATTATTTTGATTGGTAATTTTCCAACATTCCACAAGCATATTACACTAACTCAATTTAATAGAGTTGAAGAAGACAGGTCTTATTTATCTGAAAGAGTTAATGAAGCTCCATAGTAATTCACTGTGATGTCTAAAGTAAACCAGCTTTAGGAGCCTGGGAAGTTGCTTCAACACTATAAAATTAGTGTCCAAGAATTTGATATAAAACAATTTAAAGTCTTGATTAATTCTACATCTTTCCAGGGACACCTGACACACTCATAGAATGGACATAAGTCCATAATAATAACCACAGTGACTTCACATCTGATTTTATAAGACAAGGATGATTACAAATATTTTATTCTAATAAATATATTTCAAATGTGTTCTGAAGTAATAATGCTAAATAGGATTCTGAGGTCAAATAATTTTGTTGTTGGTTGTGTGAATATTTAATTAGGAATCTGAGAGCTTTTTATTATGCTCATACACATTGTGATTCTCTAAGCTTTATTTGACTATAGATCTTTATTTTTTATTTTTTTATTTTTTAAATTAAGATTATCCACTTACTTGAGAAGTTCATCAGTAAATATCCTTTTCTACTTCTGGTGTGGGCAAGAGGGGGGTGTATACATAGCACATTTTCTCAGCTACAGATTTCCAAGGCATTGAAAATAAAGAGTTCATGATCTCGTGTAGTGACAAAAGCAAAGTTTGTGCATCTGTGGTTTAAGCACTAGAAACCACAATGTTAGCAATAGATTTTCCATATTAAAGTGTTCTTGTAATGAACTATGTGGTACAAAATGTTGCTGCAAAGCTGTCTTTAATTCTCTTACTGCTTTGGCTTCATTCTTTCCTTAAGGCCAAACATTCAACTTGAGATTTGGAAAATGTCTTCATTATGCTAGAATGTAACTGTTCTTTCAGTTATATAAAGAGGCAATAAACATTGCCAAAAGATCAAGATAACTGTTGTATAGCCCAACAGAGGTCATCTGAAGTTGATAAAATAGCTCCTTTGGGAACAGGGATCTTTGACTTAAACAATGAAAGCAGCTATAATGTCTCCAGTGAATTGACCCACTCTATAAAGTTGTTTTAAAATAAAAAGCATATTTTTTCTGGTTGGGATGATCTTTTCTACCAAGAACTTCCTTAAAATTTTAAGTGTGCTTAGACCCAAAACCTTTCAAGACAAATGAATTCATAGTACTTTTGACTCACTGGGTAGTAGTTCACCTTTGTAGAAACTGCCAGAAAAGCACATTTGTGGCATCTGCAACAAGGCTGGGGCTGCCACTCTGCCAGACTGTAAGTGAGGCTTCTCTTCCACCCCTCAGTGTGCCTACTTCCTTCTGCCCTGCACCATCCTCTTAACACCTGAATGGCAGCATTTCAGGTATATCAAAAGGCAGAGATGGAAATTCTTGGGAGCTGGAGCCCTGACCAGTGTTCTGTATATCAATACCTTTTCGGTCTGTTGGGAGGTGGGACCCAATGAGGAGGCTCTTAAGCCTACTTTAAATGGATGGCCATACTGCTGTTTATAAGCACTATTTTAGCAGCAGCCTCACTATTCAAGTAACTCTTATGCTAATGGTAACTAATTTACTTTATTAGATGAAAGCACTAATGAAACTATTTAAGGTGTCCCAAATGCAATTTGGTAGTCTGTTCGTCTGTTAGTCTGGTTTGCCAGGTGAAATGAAGGGGAATGGTGAAAGGAGGTAAGGGGAACCCAGGAATGTAGAGATAACCTCAAGCCAGAAAAAGACCCTCCAGAAAAAGCAACTGTACTTACCCAGTGATGTTCCCCTTGTAACTTGGGGCTACCATTAATGCCGCTTGTATTTACAGGGGATCTAGAGCTCTGTGCTGCTTCTTTCCATGGAATCCAACATGAGTGTCAGAAGATGGCGTGTTAAAGTGACTCATAGTCCTTCTTTGCCCAGGATTGAGGGATTTCCTGGGATGCAGGAAGCCTAGGTGTTAAATCAGGGTAGTCTGGGGTAAGCTGGCCGTCCTGGTCAGTAAGCAGCTGAATATTCTTTGGTCTCACCTTCCTCACCTTCCAGCATAGAGCTATGGTAGTTCAGTGGAATGAAGAGATCCTGGGTTATGATTTTTAAAAAATCAACACATCATCACTTACTTTGTGACTGAGATAGTTAACATTTGTGACCCTCAGTTTTTATATTTGTAAAATGAGGATGATAAAGTTTATATTTCACAGGATTAAAGGAGTCAAACTTTGGGAAGAGATTCATACCAGAGAGCACTAAATAAATGTGAACTTCTCATTTTCATAAGTGTTGTGATCCTTGAAGCTGTAAGATGCCTTTTTTTTTTTAAAAGATTTCATTTATGTATTTGAGAGAGAGAGCATGAGAAAGAGCACGAGAGGAGAGAAGTCAGCGGGAGAAGCGGACTCCCTGCTTCTTCTCAGAGCAGGGAGTCTGATGTGGGACTCCATCCTGGGACTCCAGGATCATGACCTGAGCTGAAGGCAGGTCCAAGAGGCAACCCCTGCCTTTTTTTTTTTTTTTTTTTAACAAAAGACATGTAAGTCATCTAAGTCCAAATTTCCAGTGTAATACTGACCAAGTACAGGCTTTAAGATTGGGCACCAGAAATGACTTGTATTTAGGAGTTATTATACAGTCCTTGAATGTATGTGAGCAGTGGCCTGTGAGATTTTGTCTTACATTAGGGGAACAATATTTCCAATGAAGTTGTCTGCATAGCATCAACCAATTCTGGTTTGGTTCACCCGGTAGCAGTAAGTCAACTACTTCTTGAATTCCCAGGAGGAAAAAGTCACTTACTGCTTTCTTGATTTTACTGTGTAGGATTTGTCAAAGTGGTAGATCTGATAACTCTAGGATGAACCCTTATGAATTCATAGAGCAGCTCTGGGTTATATGTGGCACATTTCAATGAAGACATACCATTAAAAAAAATTTTTTTTTTAAGATTTTATTTATTTATTAGTTAGAGAGAGCGAGAGAGCACAGGCAGACAGAGAGGCAGGCAGAGGCAGAGGGAGAAGCAGGCTCCCTGCCGAGCAAGGAGCCGGATGTGGGACTCGATACTAGGACGCTGGGATCATGACCTGAGCCGAAGGCAGCCGCTCAACCAACTGAGCCACCCAGGCATCCCAAGACATACCATTTTATCTTACTTCCATCATCCCCCACTTTTCAGGAGTGGACTAGACTCACTAAGTCTAAAAATATAGCACCTTTCTAGTATAGAAAACACATCTGCTCTGTGACTCTTAATGATATGTGGTTCACATATTTACATTTCTGAAATTTGTGGATTTTTTCCCCCACATACTTTTGTTGATCATGGACTTTAAGGTGTGTAATTTTTGCACATAATTAGACATCTTTAAGAAGAATAAATAGAGTTTAAGCTTATATCAGTAAAGATCAATGGACTTTGTCATTCTTTAAACATCTTTTTTGGTCCCTTTGTTTCTATACAGGTATTTACTTTTTAAAAAGTCAGCAGATATTATTGAAAGCCATCAATATTAAAAATTTGGTATACATATGTTTGATACGGGGAGCCATTGTGGGGACCTCTCATGTGTCCACTGACTCTATCACCCTGTGCTCCATCCACTCTAACACTGTAACCGCCTCATGCTTGTCACTGCCTCTGGCTTTTGCACATGCAGTGCTCCCTTCCTGCAATGCCCACACGACTCTCTTAATTACTTAGCACATATTTATTCATCAGTCAGTACCTAGCTCCAGTGATCTCCCAATATAAAGCTTTCTCCAGAAAAATTAATGTAGTGACTTTCTGGAATTTCTACACAGGGCTATGAATACCAGGAGATAAGAATTATTGGAGATCTGTTTTTGGGTCTACCCACCATAACAGGTGTGTGCCAAAAGTTGTGTTAGAACATCTATGATGAGTTTCTATTGTCTAAATGTCTTTAAAATAACCTGAACAGTGGGGTGCTTTGGTGAACTGAGACCTATGTGAAGAAGCCTCAATTCGTAGGATATATCTTCCTTCTAATCAGTTTGCCACTGACTTTTAGGCTTGCCTGAGCCACTCATACGTATGCACTTGACAACCAATAGAAACTCATCATCGATGTTCTAGCACAACTCGTGGCATACACCTATTAATGCTATTGGTAGCCTTGTGTAATTCCATTTCCTAGAGTAATTTGCTCCTAACCAGGTCCATACTTCAACCTTGAGGGGATGCTATTTCTGCTATTAGATTTTGGAAGGTCCTCACTTTTGTTTTGGTAGCAGACTCTCTCCTTTGCTGGCTTTGATGAATCAGCAAGCTATATGGAGAACATTTACATGGCAAGCAACTGAGTCCAAAAACTTGCAAGAAATTGAATCTTGCCAACAGCCATGTGATCTTAGAAGCAGGTACTTCCCAGTCAGGCTTTCAGATGAGATGGCAGTCCTGGCTTTCACCTTGACTGCAGTTGTAGGAGAGAGATCCTGAAGAAGCAAACCCAATGAAGAGTGTACCTGGGCTCCTGACCCACAGAAGCTGTAAAATAATAAACATATGTTGTTTTAATCCTCTGAGTTTGTAATTTTTTACATAGAAATAGTTAACCTGCAATACTCCTCCCTGATTTATTCATTCAACCATCTGTTCATTCACTCCACAAATGTTGATGGACTGTTTATTATATGCTAGGAACCATGTTGGTATTGAGGATGTGACAGTGAACAAAGCAGATATGGTTATTGTCTTTTTGGAGCTTATTATTTAGTGGAGACGTACTGTCAGGTAATACGATAAAAAGGTAGAGAATGAGGATCATGGGATGCTTTGTGTGTGTATGGCAGAAAAACCTGACTAGTAATGTTGGTATTAGGAGGCTTTATCTAAGAAACTGACCTTTCATTTGAGGTCTGAAGAGTAAGTAATACATCAAATGAAACATGAGGGAAAAGCTCCAGGGAAGAGGAAGGCATGTTTAATGACCTAGAGATGAGAGTTTCAGGAAAGGGTAGAAATTCCTTACCTTTGGATCTGAGAGAGATAAGCTTATTAAAATAGGTTGAGGTTGCATCTTGAAGGCCTGATAAGCTCATTTTTTCAAAAAGAAACTTTATCTTGAAATGGGGCATCACTGACTAGTTTTGACAAGTAAAGAACGTGATCACACTTTGTCCTTGGAAAGAGCATTTTGATTGCTCTGTGAAGAATGGTTTGTTTATTGGTCAGAGTTGGTTGAGGAAGCAGCGCTATGATGATTCTATAGGATCAGAGATTTGCTATAGGAAATGAGCTTTATACAAATGTGTGAGCTTTATACAGGGACCAAAAGATCGGAAATGGAGCTCTGTGAGAAAATCTGAGAAACCAAGCACACCCAACCACTGGAGGGAGACTGAAGGGGTTGTTTTCATGGAAAACTCTATGGAAAGTGATTGTCTCTGTGTAGTTCTTTACTCTGGGGTCCATAGAAAAGGATCTGATGGTGGACCTCTGGTGGGAAGATGAGCTGGACATTCTCCTGTTCTTTTCAAATTTTTCTTTTGTCTGTAGCACTCATCACCTGCTAACCTACTAAGTAATTTCTTTCTTTATGGTGTTTGTCTTCCAGTTAGAAATGTAAGCTTCATGAACATAGGGATATTTGACTGTTTTGTTTATCCTTCTGTCCCAGGTAGCCTAAACCTAGCCTAAAATAGTACTTGGCTCATAAGAGACAAATAAATAGTAAATTTATGTAATTTGTTATAAAGGCATATGTGGAGGTTTTTTTGGGGGGGGAGAGGTGATAATTCTCTAGATTCATTAATTGGCTTTATTTTGCTTATGTAAAAATGATAAAAAGTTATCTCAAACATAGAATTCTTAAAATGTTTGTATATTGGATTATAAGCATTTTATTTAATTTTTTTACATGTCTTACTCTAGAGTTGAAAATCAACCTAATTTGTCAAAAAAGAATTTTTTTTAACTTCACAAATTCAGGTGATGATGACTACATGTATTAAAATGAAAGGAAATTATGCTCCCTTGTTAATAGTCATATGGGAACAAAGATCATTTTTCTTTTTCTATAATATTTATTTTCAGTTTATATTTGATCAATCTATTTTGGATGATTCACTTTCCAAAAATAAAGCACTCTTTGTGGTTCTGCATTTCCATATTATTAAACTCTTCTAGCAATGGTAATTTTCCTAATCTCTAATCCTTGTAAAATTCTTATGCTTGTTCTGCACATTGGGACTTAGATCAGGGAGTAGACATTTTCTGTTTCCACTAGAAATGACCTCTTGTTAAAATAGAATCAATTTCAATAACTTGTCCTCCTGAGATAAAGCCACTTTGAAGCTTCTTGAATAACTTGCCGTCACATTTCTCATTATTGGTGCTCAACAATTTATTCTGCCTTGGAAGTCTTAATACATATTAATGTTGTGAAGATGTGCCTAGTTTTGATTTATAGATTCAGGTGGTTCACTCTTGCCCTCTGGGAGGCCCAAAGAAGAGGTCTTTTTGAACATGAGCTTGTTTTCATACATATACAGTGACTTCCTGGGGCTGTGTTTGTGAAAATTTTGCTGGAAATGAATGCAGGGATCATGGAGTGGGGCTGGGGTATCATTAGGAATGAGGATTCTACTTATATCTAATACCTTCGTTGCTTTGCTCTTTCTCCTTTACCTCTGCCTTCATCCTAATTCATCTAGTCCTGTGCCACAACCCAGAGCTCTAGACTGGCACGGGAGGATGAGGTGTTGTGATAGATAGAGTTTGGGTTAAATTGCAGCTTTGCCAACTTTGCCATTTTCAAAACACATGGCTTTGGGCATTTTACTTAGTTTTGTTGACTTTAAGTTTTCTCATCTGTAATAAAAAATGATGTCTATTTCAGTGTTGTATGAGAGTGTGTGTACATACCTTTGGTAGGTACTCAAAAAATGGTGGTTATTAATATTAAAATAGGATTGAAAACTAAAATTGGATAAAAACTTACATGTACACTGAAAGCAGCTTATTTATTAACTGTAGAAAATCCAAAAAGGATGGAATTTAAAGGTGTGGGCTTCCCCCCACTTTTTTGGTAGCTTTTAAGGAAGCACCTCTCATTGGATTATGTGGTATACTTAGGCCAAACATGTATTTTTAAAAAGCTGTTCTAGAGCAATGTTCTCTCAATTTTATTTTTTCCCTGAAAATTTGGACCTTCTACTCTTACGCAGCAATTACCTAGTTACTAAGCATTGAAGTATTCTTTACAATGTGCCTAGAACTGTTTTTACCAAAGAAGTTGATTTCTTATCAGAAAGACAGTTTTCTATGCTGATAAATTTTGTACTAAGAGAGAACTGGGGAGGCGGATGAATTCAAACATCTAGGTTACAGGGTGATGTTGAGCCTATAACATATGTTTGATGTTAACTACATTCACTTTAAAAAACTATGCTGCCCTCTCCATCCCCTTCATTGCCCAATTTTCCAAAAGTGCTGCCTATACAGTTGTTTGGATTTTATGTAAATTCAAAACAGGCAAATTTTAATGGTGTGGTATGACTCACTACTAACATACCTATGTGTACAAAATTTGAAATAATGCAAATCACTACAAATGAAATATTAAGAATCACTTTAATCCAAAGTTGGTGTGTGGAGTTAGTTATAAAATCTTGTGTTGTTAAGAGAGTAGATCTTAAAAGTTCTCATTACAAGAAAAAGAATTTGAACCATGTGAGGTGATGGATGTTGACTAAACTTATTGTGGAATCATTTTGCAATATATGCATATATGAAATCATTATAATGTACACTTTAAACTAATGTAATGTTCATTACATCTCAATAAAACTGGAAAAAAGTTTCAATACAACTTTTGCTATATATATATAAATGTCTACCATGCTTTGTCAGAATCTGCCTTGAGCTACAGCAGTCTTGAGTTATGCAAGTCTTTCAAGAAAGTTTTCTTCCCATGATGATCAACTGTGCTGTCTTCTTTGTCTCCATGTCTTTATCATCTCTCATCACATTCTCTCCACATCACATCACTGAAACCATCTTTCTGTGAATTCTGTTTCATTAAATCTACTGGATATTTAGCATTGTTAAATGTCCTCTCTTTACTGAAACACTACCTTTCCCAGGCTTGGAGTTCTTCATTCCTCTCTGGTTAATTTCTGTTTTCTTTTGCAAGTTTATCTTGTTAAATATTACAACCATAATATAGCCAACCGTGAAATATTACAATCCTCTTTGCTCCATCTTTGGCTCTCCTCTTTCACACCAAATCTTGCCATGAGCAGTCTTATTCATCTGTGTGACTTTTATTAAAACAGGCAGGCAGAAGAGTTAGAAATACCAATCTATTCTTCATCTGACATGATATCTTCTCATCTTTACTGATGAATTTATTCACTTCTTTCTAATCCAGTGCCACCATACTTGTCCAAGTTACCATGAACTCTCACATGGATCATGCGGTAGGTTTGTAGGTTTTGGATTGATCTTCTACACTTGTTCTTGCCCTTTTTCTAATTCAAAACATGGAAGCCAGCATAATGTTTTTGCAATGTGAATCTGATTTCTTCTCACCCCGTCCCATAAAATCACTTTTTAATTCCATAGCTGTTAGGATGAACAGAATTCTTAACATTTTTAATACAGCCTTGTGTGGTATGACATTTAAGTATATCTCCAGACCATTTTGGTACCACACTTCCTCCTATTTTATTTGGAACAGCTACACTAGCCTTAAAATCTTTTTTTTTTCTTCATAGTGTAGATTTTCTTCTATATGCTGTTCCTTCTGCCTGGTATATTTGCATCACCCTACTCAACCTTAGCCTAGTTAACTTCCTTTCTTTAGCTTTTCTTTAGAAAAGTAATTCCTAATCTCCTTGGCCAGTCAGTTGTCCCTATTGAAAGCTCTTGTAGTTCAGTGTACATCTCTGTCATAGTATTGATGGCTATTGTCTACCAAAAGGTATGCAACTTGAATCCTTGACAAAGTTGCTCTTTAATTGGTAAAGTCCAGAAGAATAGGAACGCTGTTCAGTTTCTTATTACTGTCTAGCTTTACCGCCTAGCACAGCATCTCGCACAAAGTAGACAGCCAAAAAAAACCAAAAACCAAAAACCAAAAAACAAAACACATTTGAACGAGTGAATGAAAGCATTAAGTGAACACATTTCAGATTTCATTCCTTAATTTCTAGAATAGTAAGTGTAAACTCCAACCCTCCCTTTATGGCCAAAGCACATGAAAGAATAGAAGTGTTGGAAGAAAGTACTAAAAAGAAAATAATGAATGGTCTAGATGTCAGGTGATATAAGTTTTGACACTGAATCTTCAATCTAATATTTATGCCACCTTAAGCAAGACTGCCCTCATGTCATCTTTAACACGGAAATAATAATAATGACAATAACAAGAGTCTAAACTTTATGACAAATTTACTGTATGTGGCACACATCAGACTAAATGATGTAAAGACATCATCTCTATTCATCCTCCAAGTCCCTATGAGCTTCATATTAATATAAAAATAAACAGTAGCTTCTAACATTCATCTAGTACTGTGTGCTCAGCACCATTTTCAGCATGTTATATATATTAATCTTCCTTAGTGTTGTTAGAATCAGATGAAATATTTATGAAAAACACTCACAAAATGTACATCAGAATATAGGTGTCAGATAATTATGTCTGTTTAATCTGATTAAAAAGTACATTTTATACTATATGGGGATTACTGGTGTTATGTTATAGCTAGTATACTATTTGCTTCTTTTGATTTAGAAATTCAGAACAAATTCTGTATGCTTAAAAGTTTCTGGACTAAAACTATTTTTCTTTTATGCCCTCTTTTACAATGATCCGTTGCTACTCAATTTTCACTTGAGAGAATTTTGGCATATTCGACATTGCATATTTAGTATTCACTCCTCTTTAATGCTGCATGGCTAGAGGGAAATACTGTTTTACATTCTTACCATGTGAGGTAAGTGTAGAGAGTCGATAAATTATTTTTATACCCTTAAGGCCTATAAAATTAAATTTTAAATATGTTCACAGGCTTAAAACTCAGAGCTATTGGCATATCATAAACAGGTTTCTCTTATATGTATTCTTGAGATATTTCATTAAATTAAAAATAATTACTCATTCATTTCACCAAACTGTTTGAGATAAAAGAGACAAATGACCTCTGGTCATTTTGAATTATTGCAGAAAATACTTTCAGTTGTAGCATCTTTTCTTAGACTACATAGAATCCTATATTTAGGTTGAATATATTTTCCAGTTATGCACTAAATTGCCTTCTATATGAAACCTTATGGGAAATAAGAAGAATGGAGGAAAAGTATTAAAATGTTAACTTATTTATTGTATGAAGACTGCTTTCCTATTTTTCTTTAAGTTAAAAGTATATAGCGTAGAGCTTTCTTCAAAGCACAGGTTCTTTATTAACCATATTTGTATCAATCAGTGCTTTAGTAATTACCTCAAAATATTGCTTCATCCTTGTTAAAATTTTTTTTCCTAGCAAATTTGTAATACTCCCAAATTGCCAGCAGCAATAATAATAGTGTGTAAAATTACGTTGAGTTTACTTCCCCATAAAGGACAGTCTGGGAACAGAAAGACTTAACTTTAGTTTTACTGCATGCATAATTGAGTTTTTATATTTCATCATGTATAAAACAAGGAAATTGCACTAGAATTTCATTTACTCATCAGTTAAACACAGGATTTGCAAATGTCACTGTGTACCAGGTGTTGTTTTAGATCCTGGGAAAGACAAAATTCTTCATGAAGCTTACATCCTAGTAGAAAGATAATGAATGATAATAATGATAATAATCATAATCTATGATGAAACAGCATTCTTTTATTCCCTGTTTTTTTGTGGAACTATTTTTCACCTTCTTAATTTGAATAGGACTTTGTATTTACATTTATAATTTCACTTAAGTTTTGTCATATCACTTGTTTATAAGGAGAGATTCTCTTTGTTATGTCCTCAAAAATTGGAATCATGTTCTAAGAGTTTTTTTTAATAAATTGCAATACTCAGTGGAAGTTTGTTGAATAGATGAATACATGGATAAATGAGTTGATTGGTGGGAGAGGAGAAATGAGTACGATTTTTTTTGGCATAATCTCTGGGCCATAAACTCTGTGTGTAGAGTATTCATGAGTTTCTCAAGTTAAAGATACATTCCTTTACCTTAGTCCCTTAAGAAAGTAGAATAGTGCACCCCACGCACGTTCTCTCTTTAATATTTTACTAACATTCTCAGAGAGGTTAAATAATTTTGGTAAACAGTGAAGATCCACACGCATATACATACATAAAAAATATAAAATTATATATATACACACACACATATATATATACAATTTAAATTAGGTAATCTCCAAAAAAACAAATATGGAAGAAAGGCTCAAAGTCCTTATATATCAAATTTCTTAATTTTACATGCTTTTTAAACTTTTTAAATAATTCCTATCTATATGGTATTCCTCAAAATCTCATAAACCACCATTTTTCACATGACTAAGTTTTCTTATATTCATTGATCATAATCACTTATTTGGTAGTATGATGAATTTAAGAGACTAAGATATATAACCGTGATAAATACAACTAAGGGCCATTTAAAAATTCGTGAATTAGAAGTGGGCTTGATGAACTTGATTGTGAACAAAGATAATCAACACCAGTAATAGCTGTTCTCTTGATCTGGTGCAACAGGAATTGAAACCTGGCGCATGTTATCAGCCAGGCAAAAGGGCACAGTCATGCTGGCATTCCTATTGGTAAGAAAAAGGATTGTAAAAAGGAAACATCAGATGAAATGCCAGAAGACCTGGCAATCTTCTCCAATGGACAGTGAGTCCTGAAACATTTCAGAAAGATTCTCTTTGACATTTCCTTCTCCCTTACATAGAGGAAGACACCACTTTTTCATCTGCACAGTAGTCAGTGTTGCCTAGGAGCAAGGCTACTCTTTCAATACTGTTAAATGTAAGAAAAAATTTTAAGGAATAATTACCACTAATTATTGGTTTTATGAATATACATTTTATTGTTTTTAAAAATGGCATTACTAAGAAAACCAAAGTTGGTGGCATCACAATTCCAGACTTCAAGCTCTACTACAAAGCTGTCATCATCAAGACAGTATGGTACTGGCACAAAAACAGACACATAGATCAATGGAACAGAATAGAGAGCCCAGAAATAGACCCTCAACTCTATGGTCAACTAATCTTCGACA